>JAWZYT010004479.1:25000-37526 GCA_034508575.1 Petrolisthes manimaculis
TGTCAAAATAAGGGTAAGGCCAATCGGAAAATTTACATAAGTATTTCATTCACTAACGTAACATAATTATTGTCTATTTTAGTATCATTACTCACTATTTTGGACCATTCTAACACATTTTTCATACATGGTGTTTCTTTGGTAAATATTGAATGAATTACGGTTATTGTGTATGTTTTTTTTTTACCTTCATTACCCACTAATTTATACCATTTTAAGTCTATTTTCTTCTATGGCATTTCCTCCACAAATTCCCCATTTCCAAGATAGGGCATATTCAATTGGGGCATTTAGAAATTAGCCTGACCTTACCTAACCTAAATCGCATCAGACAACCGAGACCTAACCTGGGCAGACTACCGGGAAATAATTGTGATAAAGTACAATAAATGACTGGGGCAAAATATTGGGACCTAGCCGGATATGGCAACACTGCTACAAAACAGTAATTCTTTCAATAATTACCATTTTTTTCTCTAATTTGGGTAAATTTTCCAAGTTACACATACGTATGCGAGGTTTTCAGACAAATCATAGTTTTTCATATGATTCGTTGTATTTTAACATCCATTTTTGGCCCTACACCATCACCCAGATTTTGGCAAAAGTTGGCTCGGGTTTTCCAATTTTTGGCGAGCACAAATAGTAGTTAGTTTTAGAATTAGACCTAATCTGGACCGGGGCAGACTACAGGGAGTTGCGCAAGGTAAGACCTATATCAACTTAGGAAAATTTGACCATAATAATGTATATACCAGTATATCAGTGAAAATTAGATATCTTGCACATTTGTAATTTGGAAATAATTCCCTAACTTTTTTGTTTGTCATGGTGTATGGGTAAGGGCACCTCTCCTTTTTCTACCATTGTTTTCATTGTGTACAGTATTGGCCAATGGGAAAGGTGCGGTGGCTTTAATATACTGTTGAGCGTGACGAGGGGAAGATTAGTATGGTGAAAATTGCACTTACGTAAACTAGTAATTGATGGGGAACCCTCTCTTGTTTTTTAACTAACTGGAATCTTTTGGGATTATGAAGATGTTTTGCGTTTACCCCTTGCTGGTGTGTGTGGTGGGATACATTATCACTCCCTCCCTCTCGGTACAGTTTAGTCCACCATTGAACAGATCTCGATGATATACCGGTATTATGAGTTATCTCGGTGTTGGAATTGTTCTCCTTAGCAATCTGTGGCTCGTTAGAAGCTTCCTGGATGAATGAGTGAACGTTAACACAAATGGGTATCTCAGTGGGACACAAAATGTATACCCCCTTACCCCCACCTCTCTTAGATAATCACTAGTCTGGTATTTGTTTGTTTCCCTGAGAAGACTGTGACAGTAGAGTTGCCAGAGGTTAATTATATCTCAAAGACCCCACTTTATGAACAGTTAGAGGGTAGGCCTATCAAGCTGATTTGAGCACAATCATTCTTTCGCTGATCTCCTTTTTCTACCATTGTTGTTTATGGTGTATGGTTAGGGCACTAATTTGTTTCCCATGGCTGTCACTAGAGGTTGATTATCCTTACTCATGGAATAATTGCAGTAGTTTTTTAGTCTACAGAAGGGTATGTATGTTTTAATAAGGATTGTTGTGCATTGAACCTGATGTCCTGTGTTGAAATATTTTAAAATTATAATTTGTAAGGACATTCACCGTGCCAGTGTGTGTTAGTATTATATTACATGACATAATATTCCTCCAATAACTTCAATTTAGAATTTCTGCTCTAGGTGGATGGTTATGTGATGAAGATCTTTATTTAAATTTAGTTGGGAAATATTTTCAAATCTATATAAGACATGCTGATACTGTCTGGTCATAGCATTCTGTTCAGGAAACATATTGCATATTAAGAATCATTGTATAGATTAGATTTGAAGTGAAAAGGGTCATGTTTTTTTATCATTAATATTTCTGATGGTTATAGAGAAATAAATGAAAACAACTTTATATATGTTTTACTTTCACAAGTCAAGTCATAAACTATAGGCTACTTGTATCAGTATTATTATACCAGTTTTTCTCTAAAGAGAAATTTTGTTACCACTCTGCCTCCTATGCAACATTAAGTATTGTAATGGAGAATACATGTACAGTGAACTGTAAGAATCAGTACCTACCGTAAATAAAGGATTAGTTTAGACTTTTGAGTAATTGACAAATCCCCGACTTGACAATAGCCTATATGTATTGCTATCATGAAGTAACATTGTGGATTGAGGAAGGACCATTGATAGAGAGAGTGACCATAAATTTCAGATACTGTACAGTATTAACATGGTAAGCCTAGTTGTGTGTAACGAAGAGAGTACAAGGACTAGTAATGTTCTGACTGATACCAAACTTTACAAGATGATAGAATGAAGCTTTGCCAAGACTAATGAGTGACATAAAGATTTATCTTATTAACGAAGAATACTAACTTACTGTACATGGGTGTTGTAGTTTCCCAGACTGTCTGGCTGAGCAGTCCCGAGTCTGGTTGACCGAAGCCGCGCAGATGCTCGGACCCCCAAATGAGAGTCAGGGAGATCTGTTTCTTCGAAGGCGGACTGCTGGTTCACGGGTATGTACCCCTGAGCCAACATTCCCCCTGTCTGTAGTCTTCCTTGTTGTGCCACCCAATGGGGCAATCTCATCAGCTACCCAGAAGGAATGAGAAGTAGTAAGAGATACAGACAGAACAGGCTAGGGTGTGGTAGAGGATGCCAAATTACTCATTTCTGGATAGAATCAGCCCTCACCAGTGGGAAGGGGTGATAGAGTGGTAGGACAGCAAGTACAAAGGAAAGAAAAGGAACGGAGGAATACTTGAAGAACTGAAAAGGATTGGCTGGGGCCGAAGGGACGCCATAACCTTTAAAGAACTGCCCACATCACCACAGGCAATACTTCCCTTACAGGGACTGTACATAGTTATGCAAGGTAGCATATTTAACAAAAATGGGAAGTGGGATGAAAAATGTCTTGCAACCTATCTGCATTAAAATGTTATTCTGTATCATTGCAAATATAAAAATCCGTTCTCCACAGTATACTGTATGTCATTTCCAAAAGTTAGATATCAGCCAGAATTTGTTATCTGTGACTTGGACTAGACATGCAATATGTATGGATATAATTATGCCTATAGATCCTGATTATAATTATGATATGATGTACGGTAGTTTTGAAGAATCACCTGTAAACTGTAGGCTACTCAGACGATTGACAGCATGATGGAATAATTACAGTACCGTATATGCCTTTTGATTATATGGTAATGTTGATGGTAGGCATATTATCACTGCTTACTGTATATTTCCATATACATACTACTGTATTGGTTTTGCCTTCTATAGTTTATACTATTTCAGATTGGTGTGGCTGATACAAGATTAAACACTTGAGCTGGAAATACTACCCTGAAATGGACATCAAGCACAGAGAGGTAAGGTGTAATAATATAAATTTAACAATAGTGTATAGGTATGATGAAGACTGGAAGTATGTAGGCTACTACTGCCTCCATAAATAATGACCCACCTGCCTCAATACCATTGTGTGCCAGTTGAACCTTCTCTGCACTACAGCTTAATGAGGGTAGGAAGGATAGAGGGAGAAGAGAGTGTCCCTCTACCCCTTCTAACCTGTAGCACAGAGAAGGGGCACGAGAGACACAAAGGTATCGAGGCAGGTGGGTCATTATTAATGGAGGCAATAGTACAGTTCAGGTAATAAATTATATTCTTTTCATTCTGAAGAGAAGCTGGTGATCTTTGGCTCATGATACAAGAATTTCATGAATATAGGACTATTTGAGATTTGTGCCAACCTACATTTGATCTTTAAGGAGTACAGTAGTACAGTGTTGATAAATACTGATGCAATGAATAATCCGAACTATTGGGAGCAACAGGCCCCCCACCATTATACTTGTTTTACTGGTCCTGTCATACTTTGAAAAGATCAAGACACTTCATTGTACCAAAAGTATATTACCCCTTAACATGTATAGTGAGGCAGTTTGAATTAGGTGTTAAAAGCTGAAGATTTTGGAAGACCGAGCAAAGATCAAAGTCATCACTGATGATTATAGTCAGTACGGGAAAACGTTTGTTTTAAGCATTTGAATAAGTGTCTTTATTGGAAGAAATAACAATTTGAATCTTCTTTCATTGATTTGTGTGATAATGATATCTGGTATGGTGTAGGAGTTAGCTTTGGACATTTTCCAAAATCTGGGGCACAGGAACTGAGGTTGACCACCAGGCAAAAAAAGCTAACCAAAATCAAGGCAAGGAAAATGTAGAAGACTTGCTCCGCTCTTTTTCACTCACGTCTAAGTCTCCTGACTGTTCACAAAAAGCTTCTATTTTGCAAAAACTTTAGATTTAAGTTTTACATTACAGTATAGGATATAAGACACTCCCATTGTATATATCACATGCACCCTACCGCTTTCTTACACATGCCTTCTGCAATCTCTCATCATAAGGCAGCATTGATAGGATTTCCTTGTGGTGTACTGTACTTAATTGTTTTAGGAGAGTTTGGTGTTGTATGTTATCCTGTCCATTAGTGGTTTATATCAGACTGCACATTTTTTTTTTTATATTACCGTAAGTGAAAAGTACATAGGATTAAAATTAGGCAATGGATGAATTATTAAGCTTTATCACTCCAATGTTTGGCAGTCATAGATTATTTGTTTAAGTACAGTGCTGGCATTTGAGTTTTAAAGGTGTTAATGAATTAATGTTTGTTTGGTTTGACTTGCATACAAGCTTGCCATCATTGATATAATGAGTGTAACAAACATAAATTATTGTCAATTTTATTTTGTTTTAAGTACAGTACAGCCATCAAGTGAATGAAAGATGATGAATGGTTGTGAAATCATTGTAGTGTGGTCATGCAGTAGTACATATATTAACACTGGTCAATTTTGCAGGTGGTGCAGTGGCTGGAGGAGGTATACGGTAATGACCAAATTCCTCCATATGAGAAAAGTGAACGCAGCATAAACATTCTCCACCAACTGATGACTGTCAGTAAATGTTCCGAGAAGAATGCTAAACTCTTGGCTTCTGATTAGGCTACTAAAACAGCTGAATACAATGCTGAAGGTATTGTATATAATGTAATTTTGTCAATGGTTAAGTTTAGAGAAAACAAGAATTAATTCTGGAAAGAGGTTAAAAGAGAAAGAGGAGAAGGAAAGTCTGGTAGGGTGAGAATGAAGAGAGAGAATGGAAGCTACTGTGATGAATGGAAGTGAAAGAGGTGAGGTGGTGGCATCATGCATGGAGATGGAGGCAGACGACAGGGTGAATTAGGAGAGCAATAGGAAAGGCATCCAGGGTGTTGGGATAACTGCTGATATATTAAAGTGGGGGTGAGGGAAGAGGTAGTGGTGGAGTGGATGTTGTTCATATGCACATTGGCCTGGAGGAGAGCCATAATTGTGCCTTTGTATATGGGGAAGTGGAGTAAGGATGAGTGTGGTAGCTATAGGAGAATAAGCCTTTTTAGTGTACTGTACCAGGGAAGGTTCTTACTGAAAGACTGGTTGAAGTAACAGGGAGGGTTCACAATGGGTAGAGGATGTGTGGACCAGATATTTGCATTAAAATCAAAAGTGGAGAAATATATTGGGAAGGGTAGGAAGTTGTATGCTGCCTTCATGGACTTGGAGAAGGCATACGATAGGAGGGGTATGACAGAGGTGTTGGGGGGGTCTTTGCTGAAAGACATTGAGGCAAGAGCATGTGTGTGGGTGATCTAAGTGAGAGTTTTAATATTAGTGTTATGTCACAATGGCTGTTAAATATGTACCGTATATGGATGGGTGTATGAGAGAGGTGAACGCCAAAGTTAATGGACTGGGGGCGAAGCTGACAGCGAATGGAGTACTGTAAATTGGTCCTTAGTGGCAAGTTTATTTGCAGATGACACTGTGGTGATGGCTGAGAGTGAAAGGGAGTTAAAGAGGATGGTGGATGAGTTTCAGTCCATGTGTAAACGAAGGTGAATGTTTGGAAAAGTAAAATGATGGTATTTGAGAGGGCAGAAACTGAAGTGATTGACTTTGCCACACAGTACGCAGTGGGAGTAATGACTGGGACTAAGTGTGAGAGGATTATGAAGGGTAGAAGTGTGTATGGGACTATGAATTAGTATAGTCCTGCCAACACTGACATATGCATCAGAGATGTGGACATGGAGTAAGGCTCAACAATCTAGAATAGGTACAGTGGAAATGAGTTAGTTGAGAAGAGCATGTGGAGTTTCTAGGTGGGATGGAGAGAGTAATGAGAGTGTGTATGATAGATGTAGTATAAGTGAAAAGGCAATTGGTATTGAGTGAAGTGTAATACACTGAGGTGGTTTGGACATGTAGAGAGAATGCAAGGTGAGGAGTTTGTAAAGAAGGTGTATGAATGTGAAGTTGTGGGACCTGGTGTGAGAGGTAGACCACCGGTTAAATGGCAGAACAGAGTGGAAGAGTATGGAAGGGAGAGAAATGTGAGGGTAAGAGAAGGGCTGGAACAAGTAAGGAGGGAGTGTTGGAACAGGGAGAAGTGGAGACATTTCTGCTGTGGCCACCCCCTTCAGGGGAGTTAGGCATCAGAGCTATAGCTAGATAGAAGCCTGCTTTGTTTTTATAAAGCTGATTATTTAAGACTACAGATTGGGCTTCAGAGGAAATCCACCTCAAGTGCATGATAATGTACCAGGATCATGAATGGTATAAGTCTAATAAGTTTTTAAACATGTAAGATTTCCCTAGGAAAGGGCTACCTCCAGCATGGAGATAAATGCCTGGTATATATATATATAAAGAAAAAAACTTTCTGAACATAAATCCTGTGGGATGAAACAGTCTTGACTACTGCAACAACCCACTGAAATGAACTGGTGTAGAACATTTGTTGTAAAGGGTTGGTTATTAAAGCCATATTTTGGCTCCAAGGTGGCTTTGACCCATGTCTGGGTAGAGGGTTGTGTAGAATGAGTTAAAACTGTATATTGTATATAATGTTGATGTTTGCAGGTCAACAGATTAGTAAGTGGCTGGAATCAGTGAACATAAAGCCCAGTATTCAGTTAAAAGAAGGACAACAAGGACTTACAGCATTTGCAACTAGTGCTCAGGTTAGTGTTATTGTTTATGAATGAAGCGAGGTGTGTGTGTGCACACTCCTATTATTGTAACCATTAGTGTTTTGAGGAATTTATTTAACAGACAATAATTAAATAGGTGCAGATGTATAAAAATATTAGATAAGATAGTGTTGTGACCATAACATTATTGGGTCACCTGGTGATAAATAATCCCGTTGTAGGGCAAATATTTTAATTTATACTCTGTCAATATAAAATAATGTGCACTATTGAATTGACTGTTGTTATTGTTAATAGTGATGATAGGAGAAGGGGTCAAACCAGTGAAGAGATAGAGGAAGAGTGATAATATAGGCCTAGGCTGCCATATGGCTTGAATGATAAGATATTATTTAAAATGTGTTGTGTGGGTATATATGTGGGGATTTTTTTGGACATGGCTATCCATCAATGTTTGGTTAAAGACTATTTGCTGCGACTTTACTATACCTGTATCATTCTTGGTGTAAGACAATTGGTTGAGACAATAGTTACTGGTAAAGGATATTTTGGTTAACATTTTGCCTACAGCTTAGAATTTTCATGAAAGTAAAGGGTGGTATTTATATAAGAAATTTTTTGTGTAAAAGTACCCTTCATTGCAATAGGAAATGAACAACAAAGTGAATATGCAGCAAAGAAGTAGTAGTTTAATAATATGACCCTTATATGTGTAGAAATTTCAAGCAATTATTACTATTTGAAGACTTACATTCTTGTTTGTGTTTTCAGGTCCTTGATGTTCATATTCCAACAAGTACCAACATTATACTGGCTGCAAATCAACTTGAAATGGAGCACATGCAGATAGTGTTAAACTTATGACAATACCCTAACACTAGCCTTATTTAACTCAGGCTCATTAGATGAAGTAGTTGATGTGGTAATGAGTAATGCAAGGGTGGGAAACAGAAAACATTTAGTGATTTGCAATGAGAGACTGAGTGTAAAATTAACTATGTAGTAGAATTATATAAAGGGTCTAGTGTAGCATGAAGGACACATTATGAAACAATACATCGTTCATTGGTTGATTGTAGAAAGTGTACTGGGGAAGAACAACAATAGAAAACTAGTAAAGGAATTGTGTGAAGATGTGGCATCCCATACTCAACAGATTGTAGTCATATACTGTCAGTGTGTAATGTATGGAGCTGAGAGAATTTAGGCTTAAGTGTAGTATGTTATGGAGAGTTTGCAACATAATTATGTAAGAGCACGTAACTGTAATGGATAATTCTTAATAGGTATTTTGTTTGTCAATGACAGAGTAATTTGGTAGAGCATTAATTGCAGTTCTTTAAGAAGAATGATCAATGTTTCCATACAAGGTGTTTTAGAAGAGCAGTGGGCAAGCAAATAGTATAGGGTGTTTAATGTTGTTGAAGTTCCTCAAGCTGTCTGGCCGAGCAGCCCCGAGCTCCTGAACCTGAACCGGGCTTTCCCACAGTGTCCTCAGAGAGTGTATGTTGTGTGTATTGCATGCAGTCTCCAATAGTATGGGGTGCTGTGTTGCATCCTGGACAGGTATCTACAATGGCTTCATCCAGCCTCTTCTGGTATGTCAGAAGGGCCGGGTGGTGGCCACATCCTTTCGTGGCCAGGTGTACTCTGTCCTCATGGGGAAGGTGATGATTCAGATGGATGTCAGGAGGTCGTGCATGCAGCTGTGTGTTGTTTTTTAGTGTTTGGATGGACTGATGAGAGATTTGAGTATGGATGTGTTTTTGGAGATTGGTTTGGGGTGGGCATGGTGTAAGAGATGATAGTGTTTGTGTGTGGTATCGTGTTCTAGGTGTTGTTTTAATGTTCCTTGGCATGTGTGGGTGTTGTGCCATGTAGTGTAGTGGAGGCTGCAGCAGCAAGTGTTTGTGTGCCTCTCATGTCAAGATGATGCTTGATTTTGAGGACTTTGGTTTCATGGTGTAAGAGGTAGCTGTGCAGCCTGTGATTGTCATTAGGGCTCTGTTCTGTATGGTGTTGTGATGAGTCTCAGCGAGGTTTGAAGCCCAGGCAGGGCTTGCATAGTCCATCACTGATCGAATATATTGTTTCTTTCTTTCTGTCTTTATTATTATTATTATTTTGGACGGACTTTATCTCTATAATTCTCTCTCTTTCTCTATCTCTCTCTATCTTTCTTTCTCTATCTATATATTTAATAATATTTAATTTTGTTATTAATTAATTATTCATTTTTGTTATTAATTAATTATTCATTTTAATTATTCATTTTTGTTATTAATTAATTATTCATTTTTGTTTCAGATTGGTTTTTGAAGAATGAAGAAAAGAAGAAAGAAAAGAGAGAGAGAGAGAGGGAAAGAGAGAAAGACACACACACACACACAGAAAAAAAGAGAGAAAGACACACACAGAAAGAGAGACTTTCTTTCTGTGTGTGTCTTTTGTCTCTCTCTTTCTGTGTGTGTGTGTGTGTGCGTCTTTCCCTCTCTGTGTGTGTGTGTATCTTTCCCTCTGTGTGTGTATGAGGGAAAGACACACACACACACAGAAAGAGAAAGAGGGAGATAAAAGACACACACATGTATATATATATAAAATTTTCTGAAGATGTAATATACTTTTGTAATTACTGTTGTTCTGTTTATTACTTCTCCTGTGGTTATTTTGCATGTATGGGAGTAGGGGACAGGCTTGGGGGGGGGGGGGGGGGGGGTGCTGGAATAGGGGGATAGGCTTTCTACACACACATACATTCACTGTCACACACACATATCATACTTCCCTCCACACACACACACAGACACCTTCTCTCCACCTCCCTCCACACACACACACAGACACCTTCTCTCCACCTCCCTCCACACACACCTTCTCTCCACCTCCCTCCACACACACACACACACCTTCTCCCCACCTCCCTCCACACACACACACCTTCTCTCCACCTCCCTCCACACACACACACCTTCTCTCCACACACACACAGCCCACATTTTTAACAGATGTTTCGAGGTGGGATTGAACTCTGGTCTTTCACAGTCACAGTCCATTACACTATCCACTCTGCCACGCCACCCCCAATTATATACACACTATTGACATATTTATCTATCTGGTATAGGAAGAAACTATTTAATATAATATAAATAAACGTTTGTATGGGATATAATCATCTAGAGAAATTGTTTGTTGTCGATATTTATATATATTTGACTCTTACACACACACACACATTCATTCTCCAACTCTTATAATTACACACACACTTACATTCTCTCACAACACAGTTACACCCATTTCAACACCTTTAAAAATCGCAGGCGTCTTCCAGTGGAATTGAACCATGGTCCTTCACAGCCACAGTCCATCACTCTATCCACTCAACCACCACCACCCACAACTAATAAGAGACAATTGTTGTATTTATCCATCTGTTTTATGAAACTTTTTAATATAATACGAGTGTTCGTATATATGTATTTATCTATCTGTTTTATGAAACTTTTTAATATAATACGAGTGTTTGTATATTATATTCTATCTATATTGAATTGTATACTATATTCTATCTGTATTATATATATATATATTTGTGTCAATTTTACAAGGGGCTGAAGTTGAAACAAACCTGAGGTGTGTAATGTTTATTTGATTCATTATAGGTCTGCTAGTTGCAATTCATCATCAACCATGTTCTGTACATTCTTTTGTCAATAAAACCTCATGTCTGCTGATACATGATATACTGTACATCATTCCATAAATTTCGCAAAGCTTAAAACAATTCATTGGTATTAACATATTACAGCACCCCCAAAGGAAGTACTTTCTCCAAGCCAATTATTTTCAGTTATCCCTCTGTTCCTTCTAACTCTTTCCTTCGTACTTGCTGTCCCACCTCTCTATCACCTTTTGACTCAATACTATTTCTCATTCCTTTTGGGTAGCTGGCAAGAAAACCCAATTGGCTGCCACAACAAGGAAGGCTACAGATTGTGAGGTACTGCATGCCTGTCAGCCACCAGTCCCCTCTTCTATTGCCTTCTAAGAAAAGTATCTCATTATTTCCCTGGCTCACTGTTAGGGGTCTGAGTCTCCATTCTGCTTTGCTCCACCACACTGAAGATTGCTCCGCCACACAGTCTGGGGAACAACAAAATATTACAGGACTTTCCAATTGTACACTTAAATATCAACTAATACTCATTGACATTATCAACTTTAGGAAAAAAAGTTAAATATTACAAAAAAATATATTTAATAAAAAAAAATTATATAAAAAAATATATATATATATTATTTAGAAAAAAAATAAAAAATATTTATTATTAAAAAAACGACGATCGCAGCGGCGGACAGCGGCTGCGGCGGCGGCAGCGGGGAAGGAGGGAGGGGGGCAGGGAATGAGAGAGAGTGGATGGGAGTGAGTGGCAGGGAAGGATGGAGGGAGAGAGGAAGGGAGGGGGGCAGGGAATGAGAGAGTGTGGATGGGAGTGAGTGGCAGGGAAGGATAGAGGGAGAGAGGAAGGAGGGGGGGCAGGGAATGAGAGAGAGGGTGGGTGGGAGAGGTGGAGAGGTATATGGATGGGTGAGGTATACATTGAGGGTCAGCGGTGTGTGTGATGACAAGGGTTGTGTGTTTGTGTTGTCTACCATTGTCTCCCCCCCCCCCCCCCCCACACACACTCTCTCTCTCTCTCTCTCTCTCTCTCTCTCACACACACACACACACACACACACACACACACAATTGTATCTTCCTATCCACTTCAGCCATAGAGTTGGAGTGGAGTTATGGGATGGGGGAGTAGTTGAGAAGGGGACTATATGATAATGATAATGATGATGATGAAGGGGGTGAAATGGGACAGGAGTTGAATGGGGTCTGATGGATGAACTTGAAATGGGGACGTCATGGTATGGGACGAAAGATGTATGGGTCAGAAGTTGAATGGGGAACTATGGGGTAAAATGGGACATAAGGGGAATGGGTAATGATAATGGGATAGGTTGGGATGGGACAGTAGTTAATTAAAATGATAAAAATGGAATGGAAAGATAAAAATTGAATGGGGAATGATGGAGAGGTAGAAAATAAATGGGGAATGATGGAAAAGTAAATACATGGATGACACACACACACACACACACACACACACACACACACACACACACACACCCACACACACATGAGATAGCTCCCTCTAAACACCATCTACACACAAGAGGTCTGTCTATATGTGTGTCTATCTGTGTGTCACTTCACTCGTATAATGCCACACCAGATGTCACTTGGTATCGATATTACTAACCATTTCCATTTGTGTGATGAAGAGAGACAATGGCAGATGTGTGTGTGTGTGTGTGTGTGTGTGTGTGTGTGTGTGTGTGTGTGTGTGTGAGTG
>JAWZYT010004480.1:0-2500 GCA_034508575.1 Petrolisthes manimaculis
TTTTCACTATACTATACAGTACTTTATGTTGTCGTCTTGGAACACAGTTGCATTCAAATGTTAATTTTGGAAAACAAAATTTTCGATTTGTTTGTAGCACTACTGAGAGTTAATTGGTTCATATTATTTATACAATCCCGCAAATTTTAAATATAAAAGATCGATCATCCACACCTTCAGTGCAAAATTTTAAACATTTTGCTTAACTCCCAAGATTCCAGTCACGTTTTACACTCTGGACTTTAAAAGCGTAATTCTGTGAGCGATAATACTTAACTTAGGGATGCAACAGTTTTAACAATTTAACTCCCAGAGGTTCTTCTCTTCTAAATCAGATTATCTGAAATAGAGGTGGTACAGGAGTCAGTCGTCAAGAGGCACCAAGCAGGCACAAATCATCGTCGCTCTTCATCAGTATATATTTTTTTATGGCTCAATAATAGAGTTTTCCCCCCGACATATTCATTCTCAGGGCATTGTAAAGGTAGACTTGACAATGTATTTATGCTATACCAGTACCAGAAGTGGTTTGATTAATATAGTAGTGGAAAGTTAATTAATATAGTAGTGGAAAGTTAATTAATATAGTAGTGGAAAGTTAATTAATATAGTAGTGGAAAGTTAATCAATATAGTAGTGGAAAGTTAATTAATATAGTAGTGGAAAGTTAATTAATATAGTAGTGGAAAGTTAATTAATATAGTAGTGGAAAGTTAATTAATATAGTAGTGGAAAGTTAATTAATATAGTAGTGGAAAGTTAATTAATATAGTAGTGGAAAGTTAATTAATATAGAAGTGGAAAGTTAATTAATATAGTAGTGGAAAGTTAATCAATATAGTAGTGGAAAGTTAATTAATATAGTAGTGGAAAGTTAATTAATATAGTAGTGGAAAGTTAATTAATATAGTAGTGGAAAGTGAATTAATATAGTAGTGGAAAGTTAATTAATATAGTAGTGGAAAGTAACCCCTATGATCCCTTGACACTATAACATGACCTCTTTGCCTCGACTAAGTGACACTGTGAACTTAATATGAACAACAGGAGTGAAGTGGGGGTGAGAATGGAACCTCCTATCGCTAAGTTCCAATTATGCGTCCAAGGCGAGGAAATTTAAATGTTTAATAACGCAGTGGGGGGCACGGCGCGTCGCCCCCTTTCCTCTCCCGGCTTCCATCTACATAATCTGAGGCATGACAGAGAGAGGTGGTGTGAGGGGGTTAAAAGACAGGTAATACAGACAGACAGACAGACAGACAGACAGAAAGACAGAAGGAAACAAACCGATGAGATACCCCCCCCCCTCTCTCTCTCTCTCTCTCTTTCTCTCTCTCTCTCTCTCTCTCTCTCTCTCTCTCTCTCTCTCTCTCTCTCTCTCTCTCTCTCATATAGTATTAAAGGACCACCACCCCACCTGAATTGAGAGTCGTGTGTGGTCTGTGTACATTTATATATCTCGGAAGAATTTTTCCGTGTGTCCTGTTCCTCAGTCTGTGTGTAGTGCCAGCTCTCTATCTCTCTCTTTCTCTCTCTCTCTCTCTCTCTCTCTCTCTCTCTCTGTGTGTGTGTGTGTGTGTACAGTTGGGTTTATACATACACAAGTAAAATACGACTGTACTGTATGTGGTAGAAATTGGTAAACCCTCAACACCACATGATTATAGACACAGATTATTGTGGATTTTCTTAATGTATGAGGAAGTGGCTTAGAGTATTGTGTGTGTGTGTGTTTGTGCCTGCAAGCATCAATAACCATGGAGAGGAGAGGAGAGGAGAGGAGAGGAGAGGAGAGGAGAGGAGAGGAGAGGAGAGGAGAGGAGAGAAAGAGAGAAAGTTACATAGAGTTACATAGAATCACAGACCACAACAGACCTTACGGTCCACACGGGGTGACCTGATTAAAAGGTTACTGGTAGAGAATGAATTTCTCCCCAGTGATAGTCGTATATAAGGATAGCAAAGTAGAAGAGATAGATAGATACAGAGAGAGAGAGAGAGATAGATAGATATATAGATAAATAGATAGATAGAGAGAGAGAGAGAAAAAAAAAGACAGACAGACAGACAGACAGACAGACAGACAGACAGACAGACAGACAGACAGACAGACAGACAGACAGACAGACAGACAGACGGAGACAGAGATAGTCGCCAGAGAGGGAAAGGGGTTGGGAAAAGAAAGAATGAAGGAGGAAGGAAAAAGAAGAGAAAAAATATATACTAAATGACCCCTTGTTTCTACCGTACACACACACACACACACACACACACACACACACACACACACACACACACACACACACACACACACACACACACACACACACACACACACACACACACACACACACACACACACACACACACACACACACACACACACACACACACACACACACACACACACACATACACACCAAATACAACCCATCCCTAAGGCTCGTGTGTCAGACCAAAATGCGAGTCTCCCCCAACACAAGCGGTGAACCAACAAGCC
>JAWZYT010004480.1:7500-12500 GCA_034508575.1 Petrolisthes manimaculis
TTTATTATATTTTCATCTCACGTTTATTATATTATCTTCATCTCTCTCTCTCTTTCACATCTTTCTTCCTATGTCTATTCTTCTCTCCCTCTCCTCCTTGTATTTATTATGCTTTTCTCTCTCCTCTTAATTTATTCTTTCTCTTTGTCCTCTCCTCCTCTCTTTCCATTCCCTGGATTTTGTGACACTTTCATTATATCACTTTAAATTTTAGCTACAAAAGGGAAGTTTATTAAAAAGATCCTTCACACACACACAGAGAGAGAGACACACAAACTCAAAAACACATCTACACACACACACACACACACACACAAATTTAGCCTCCTCCCCCACACACACATTCACACAAACACAAAAACACATCTACACACACACACAAATTTAGCCTCCCCACACATTCAAACACATACACTCTATCACACACACACACACACACACACATACAAATTTAGCCTCCCCACACACTCAAACAACACACACACACACACACACACACACGCACACACACATTCAAATCAAATCGGGTCTCATCATTTCTAAAACCTGCTGGTCCTTTTTCTTTACCCCCCCCAACCCCCCCCAACCACCCCCCCACCCCCCTTCCTCAGTCACCCTCTCTCTAGCCATCAGTAGCAGCAGCCTCTTCTCTTCTCTTCTCTTCTCTCCACTTTCTTTTTTTCTGTGTTATTTTTACCTCCTCTGTGGCAAATGTCCCTCAAGGAGTAATTAATTTGTGTGACTTTATAAGGAGGAGGAGGAGGAGGAGGAATAGGAGGAGGAGGAATAGGAGGAGGAGGAATAGGAGGAGGAGGAGGGTTCTGAGTGAGGAACGAGGAGGAGTGCATGGAGGAAGAGAGAGAGACGGGGTTAACATATATTATAATGAAGATAGGAGAAGAAGGAATGATGATGATTATGATAATATTAAAAAAAAAAGATAATATTACTGTAAAAACAAGATGTAGAGAAAGGTGCATGAAGTTAAAATATATATATATATATATATATATATAAAAATACACACACATAAAATGGATAACTTATGGTGGTGGAAATGTTGAAGACTTAATTAAATAAAAGTAGAGAAGAATAGGAAGAAACTTAGAGAGAAGACGTGACTGTAAAATAAAGGACGTGGCTGTAAAATAAAGGACGTGACTGTGAAATAAAGGACGTGGCTGTAAAATAAAGGACGTGACTGTAAAATAAAGGACGTGACTGTAAAATAAAGGACGTGACTGTAAAATAAAGGACATGACTGTAAAATAAAGGACGTGACTGTAAAATAAAGGACGTGACTGTGAAATAAAGGACGTGACTGTGAAATAAAGGACGTGACTGTAAAATAAAGGACGTGACTGTAAAATAAAGGACGTGACTGTAAAATAAAGGACGTGACTGTAAAATAAAGGACGTGACTGTAAAATAAAGGACGTGACTGTAAAATAAAGGACGTGACTGTAAAATAAAGGACGTGACTGTAAAAATAAAGGACGTGACTGTTAAAGAGAAGACGTGACTGTAAAATAAAGGACGTGACTGTAAAATAAAGGACGTGACTGTAAAAATAAAGGACGTGACTGTTAAAGAGAAGACGTGACTGTGAAATAAAGGACGTGACTGTAAAATAAAGGACGTGACTGTAAAATGAGATGAAATACCTGTAAAAAAAAATAAAAGACTTGATAAGCTAAGAACTAATAAGCAACACAGGATGTTAATCAATAAAAAAAAGAACGTGAACAAAATTAAATAACAACAAACGTGAAATTTTTTTTTAAAAGAAGCCGTGAAAAGAAACAGAGAAAAAAGAAAGAGAAAAAAGAAAGAGAAAAAAGAAACAGAAACAAAAGAAACAAAAAAGAAAGAGAAAAAAGAAAGAGATATAAGAAAGAGAAAAAAAGATGGAACTAAAACGAAAAGAGAATCTGAATCGCAATTAATTAATATCCATCAAACAGTAGAGAAGTTATTATGTCTTAATTAAGAGGTATTATTATATTATTGTGAGAGAATAAGAGGAAGGATACTTACTACTGATTCCTCCACACTAAGCCAGGAAACAGACTACGACTACCTCAGTATAGGAAGCGTGTATGGTGTCGCTGTTTTATTGTACTGTTTTGGAGGAATCAGTAGCCCTCTTAATTAAGGGGAGGGTATAGTTTTGACATTTTTGGAGATTATGATTCCTCCAAACTATTCCAGGCAACAGGATACCATTATTTTTGTTCATTTGGGTCTGTTTCCTGGCATACTTTGGAGGAATCAAGGCACTCTCTCAACCCTCTGATCCCCTTAATTAATGACTAGAGTAAACAATGCGAGTGCAACCTACATACAACCTTCATGCTATAAATAGGACAATGATTAATATAATATTCTGAATAAATATCTTCATTATTCTCTAATCATAGGAATACAATATTGTTTTGGTTTGTTTTCCTTGTTGTATACATAAAACACTTATACAGTATAACACCAATGATATCAAGCCACGAGAGAAACACTGTAGAAACTTATAGCCTAAATATATATATATAGGATGTATATATGGCACACAGTCGGATTTGCATAATGCTTATCTGGTATTTACGTATATGTTTATTATTATATGTTTATTATGTTTATTGTTGTTACTACCTAAAGCTACATTACCAGATCATGTACTGTTACACACATACAACTCAAAACAATAATAACACACCCTAAACACACACGAAACCCTATCTATATATATTATGTATATATTTATATGTACTGTATGTTCAAACACTTTCATAATATATAATCACAACAAAGGCAACAACTGATAGACTTAAAGTTAGTATTATTAAGTCAATATTGTCAAGTTTGAGTGTCGTATGATTGTGGCACTATGCATCAATCACACATTAAATCTTTATGCTATATATATATTTTTTATTTACATTATGCCAGTATAATATATAATAATCCCTTGTCTTTCTAATAGGATGAAAATATTTTGTTGATACTTTGGAAACATTTAAACAGCTGGATATTTTTTTCTGATCATTCACGAGTCGAAATTTATAGTCTAGATTTTTAACAACACATACACGTTTTTGTGGGTCTTTTTTGTCACTACTCCCTGGCACCTCACAACACACTACTACTAACTCTACTAACTACTAACTAATTAAGGTGGAAGTGCAGTCAGTGTTGGTAAATCTAGAGCAATCGATTCCTCCAAACTATTCCAAGCAACAGACTACCATTATTTTTGTTCATGTGGTTCTGTTGTTTCCTGGCATACTTTAGAGGAATCATGGCAATACAGGAACGCTACACCTGTCATAAGGAGTAACCACAAGGTCTCTAAGTAAAGGAGCCTTCATGTATGTATGTATGTATGTCCTGAATCCACCAAAGGGAATCACCACCATCACCACCATCACCATCACCATCACCACCACCATCACACAAGTCAGTTAGTCACCTCCACCATTAGTCACCACCAAACGAGTCACCACCAAACGAGTATCACCACACGAAGTTCACCACGTAAAGTTCACCACGCAGTTCTCCACACGAAGTTCCTTTTACAATTTCACCACACAAAGTTCACCACACAAAGTTTTCCACGCAAAGTTCACCTTACAATTTCACCACAGAAGTTCACCTTGCAAAGTTCACCACACCCACACAAAGTTCACGACACAAAGTTCACGACACGAGGTTCATTCAGCACACTGGAGTCAGCACTATGTCATGAGGAGGAGGACGAGTGTTGTCACCAAACTAGTGGCCAGAATCAGTGGTGGAGTGGAGGCCAGACCCGGACCTATGGTGGGGGGGGAGGGGCAGGGGGGAGGGGGGGGAAGTTGTATTAGTAAGGGTCAATGTTAGTACACTACACTACATAGATTTTATAATATTAATATTAATAATAATAATAATGTTAGTACACTATATACTACATAGATTTTATAACATTAATATTAATAATAATAATAATGTTAGTACACTACACTACATAGATTTTATAATATTAATATTAATAATAATAATGTTAGTTCAGTACACTACATAGATTTTATAATATTAATAATAATGAAAATGTTATTTACGATATAAAAGGAGCCTGAAAATATTAGTAAAAATAAAAATACTCGACAAGAATTTTGTTTAGAGTGATAGGATTAGAAGAAAGAGACATTGTTAGTGGTGGAAGACAAACTATGATTAGATGGAAGAGTTATTGTTAGTGGTGGAAGACAAACTAGGATTAGAAGAAAGAGATATTGTTAGTGGTGGAAGACAAACTATGATTAGAAGGAAGAGTTTTGTTAGTGGTAGAAGACAAAATATTATAAGAAGGAAGAGACATTGTTAGTGGTGGAAGACAAACTAGGATTAAAATATACGTTAGTTAGTGAATGACGTATAGATTGAAAACGGGTAATAATATAGTCAGAAAAAATATTTAATTATGTACTGAATGAATGAATGAATCTCTCTCTCTCTCTCTCATTTGACTCATCCTTTTTCCCTCTCTATTCCCTCCACTCTCTCTTTCTCATCTCTCTCTCTCTCTCTCTCTCTCTCTCTCTCTCTCTCTCTCTCTCTCTCTCTCTCTCTCTCAGCTCTTTTGTTCTTGGTTATACGATGCAATGATTTATGAAGACAGCGATAATCAACTTTCTTTCATTTTCATTTTCTTACTCCAGGCATATTTTTCACCGATGGAAATAAATGATCACAGTAAAAATGAGTTATGAGCTGGACCGCAGAGAGAGAGAGAGAGAGAGAGAGAGAGAGAGAGAGAGAGAGAGAGAGAGAGAGAGAGAGAGAGAGAGAGAGAGAGAGACCAGTATGTGAGTGCTTATGTGTTAGTGTGTTTGTGTATAGGTGTGTGTGTCGTTATGGTGTGCAAATGTGTTTCTGTGTGTGCTATGTTTGTTTGTTTGTTTGTGTGTGTGTGTGTGTGTGTGTGTGTAGTATTTATGTATGAACGTCTGTGTGTGTGTGTGAGT
>JAWZYT010004480.1:17500-42976 GCA_034508575.1 Petrolisthes manimaculis
ATCCGAGGTTATCGTTCGTGTAAAACAATCACACAGTACTAACACACAACATTCATCCCAAAAATTTTGAAAGCCGATATAAATTATATATTAGCTGGCTACTCCAGCTATCGCCTAGCTCTTGTTGGCGACCTCTGGCGGCCTCGGTGGTCAACACGACTATGCTAAAAATATTCCTCGTGAAAAGTTACGCCTATGTTCTAATATTGGTGCTGTTTGGTCCACTGGTTTGGTCAGTTATAAAGGATATAGATAAATGCATACATACACACATAAGACCGTCACAAATATATATATATATATATATATATATGTATATATATATATATATATATATATATATATATATATATATATATATATATATATATATATATGTTCTCTCTCTCTCTCTCTCTCTCTCTCTCTCTCTCTCTCTCTCTCTCTCTCTCTCTCTCTCTCTCTCTCTCTCTCTCTCTCTCTCTCTCTCTCTCTCTCTCTCTCCCCACTTACACGGCTTCTCAATTCCCCAGTGTGTCTTGGGTAACCAGTGACATGGCAGGTGATATTCACACGTCTGTCTGTCATGTTGTCTCTCTCTCTGTTCCACACCTGTCTCTACCTCTACATAATATATATCCTTCATACCGAGTTGCCAGTCTACCTACTTCTCTACCTACCTTACTTTTTACCTACCTCCAGATCTACCTACCTAACTATAGCCTTCCGCCTGCCTACTACCCACTTCACTCTACTTCCTGCCTAGCTACCTACCTACCTCCCTCGTTCCCGATTAATCTACTTACCTACCTACATGTACCTACTTACTACCTTCCTTATCCTTCTCCCCACCTATACCTACTTACCACCCTACTTATCCTATACTTCCTACCTACCTACCTACCTACTAACCAACCAACATATTATCCACGAGTCTACCAACCAACCAACCTACCTACCTACCAACCAACCAACCAACCAACCTACCTACTAACCAACCAACCAACCTACCAACCTACCTACCAACCAACCTACCTACCAACCAACCAACCAACAGTACCTTCCTTCCCTCTCTCATGTTTATCTTTCCATTTTCTGTTGCCTCTCTTTTATCTCCCGTTTCCACACTCTCATTTTTATACCCTTGACTTCTGCACCGCCACCATCTAGTTTGTTACTTTACTGTTGTGGACTGATGCTCGACTTTTTTTTTTTTTATTATTATTATCATTTTTTTTACTTTTTTATATTATTATCATTTTTTTATATATATATCTTAATTAAAGGGGGACATTTTGTGTTGGTAAATCTGGAGCAACTGAATCCTCCAAACTACAGATTTAAAAAAAAAAAAAAAAAAAAAAAAAAAAAAAAAAAAAAAAAAAAAATACCACCCTAAGCAGAAACCCCGTGATGCAACAACACTCAGAGGAAAGTTGAAATTGAATTGCATAAAAATGGATATTAATGATAGAGAAAATTAATCATGTGATATTATTAACCTAAATATTTAAAAAAAAAATTGTGCTCTCCTTCTGTGTTTTGTCTCTGTTCCAAACCACTGATGCTATTTCCAGTTTTATTAGAGTTCCTTTTATCATCACAGCTGCATTTCTTTCCTATTTACAGTACAGGACTTATAGCCTGTGTGTGTGTGTGTGTGTGTGTGTGTGTGTAAACCTAATTAACTACTGCCTGTATCGGACTTATAGTTTGTGTGTGTGTGTGTGTGTGTGTGTGTGTCTACTACTCCCTGCATCAACCTATCATTTCACACAACGTCATTAATGTATCACTTTCATCTTCTTCTCTCTACATAATTTCGTCTGCCTCTCTGAACTGTAAATATTTTATGTTTTACTTTTGTATAACTTTCCTTCCATTCTCTCTATCTATTCCCTTTATCTATCTATGCATCTGTCTGTATATATATCCTCTTCACTTCTTTTCATTCACTTCCTTTCCCTCTTCTTCCTAGTTCATTTTTTTTCTTTTCCTTCCCTTCTCCTCTCTTTCCTTCCTCCCTCTGTGTGTGTTTCTTGATTTATTGCTTCGCCTTCCTTCTTCCTCTGTTCTTCCTCGGTTATTTTTTCTTCCTCTCTTTACCCACTGAATCTTTTGTCTTCTCTCTCTTCTATCTATTCTATTCCCTTGTTGTCTTTGCTGTTTCTCCATATCTGTGTCAATCTATCTATCTATCTATATATTAATCTATTATTTTACTCTATCTACATACCTATCTGTCAGTTCATTCATCAATCTATTCTTTAACTATCGATCTATCTATCTATCTATCAGTCAGTCTACCCATCAATCAACCTTAATTAACTATCTATCCATCTTTTTTTCTCTCATTCTTATAACCAAAACAAACCACATCTAAACGTCTATGTTGTGCCAAAAAATAGTAAAATAATCTCCATAATTAATTACTTTCATAGTTTTTACCATCCAAAAAAATGTCACGCCCTCTTCTGTGTCTGCTTTCTTTCTCCTCTTTTTTTTTAGACACCTTTATTTTTACTCTTTTTTTTTTTTATAAAGATAATGTTTTATAGGTTTCCATACCATACCACCTTCCTTATCCTACTCCCTACCTATACCTACTTACCATCCTACTTATCCTATACTCCCTACCTACCTACCTACTTACCTACTAACCATGTTTTACTTTTGTTTGATTTTTTCGTGACTGTTTCAGCTGATGGAAATGTTCTGTGGGGAGGGAGGAGTCTTTCATTCATTTTAATATGCTGTTCGTTCATACTGGTAGATTACGTAGTAGAATAATTTTGATCAGACACCCTCGCAAGGATCTGGTCTGTTGTTTGATAATCCTTTTCAATCCTTTGTAATCCTCTGTAATCCTCCTCCTCCTCCTCTACCACCTCATCATTTTCTTCCACCTCCTCCACCACCATCACTACCACCTACTCCTTCTCTACTTCTTCATTGTTCACCACATCATCTCCTCCACCTCATCTCCTCCACCCTGCACACCACCTCCTCTTTCACCACTACCTCTACCACTTCTTTTCTTCATCTATCTCTAGATTGAAAGTAGATAAAAGGGCACTATGCATGGGGCCTCCTGTTGCTTGTACTTCCTTTGTATCTCCTCCACCACTACCTCTACCAATTCATTTATTCATCCATTTCCTCCACCACTACCACCACCACTACCACCACTACCTCCTCCTACTACTACTACTCCTTCAGACTCACCTGCACCATAGAGTTTCTGTGAGGGCGCCACGTGTTTCCTGCCCCTCAGTAGTACATCGGTGGCCTGCTGGTACACTGGCAGGAGGGCGGCCCGGCACGTCAACAGGAGCCTCCCGCCCTCCTCTCTCACTTCGGATAAGGGCAGGCGCAGCAGGGAGGTGGGTGTCTCTTCTCCCAGGGGCCCCGTCAGTACCTCAGAGTACAGGGAGGGAAGCTGGAAGGAGACAGAGATGCGTTGGATACAGAAAGGGAAATCTACAGAAAGGGGAAATATGATCACTCGTCAACCCATCCACTCACTCACCCATCAACCCATCCACTCACTCACCCATCAACCCATCCACTCACCCACCCATCAACCCATCCACTCACCCACCCATTAACCCCTCCACTCACCCACCCACTCATCCTTTCACCCACTCACCTGGCGTCCATTTAGAAGCCAGTGGAGTTGTGGTGGTGGACTGGCCCCTGGTGAGGTACAGTTGGCCAGTAGAAGGCCCTCCCCATCACTGGCACCCACACTCACCACTGGTACCCGACTTGGCACCTCTGTGTGTGTGTAAAAAGAGTTACATAGAGTTACATAGAAACACACGACCACAACAGACCTTACAGTCCATACGAGGTGACCTGATTAGAAGGTTACTGGTAGAGAATGAATTACTCCCCAATGATAGTCATAGATAAGTATAGTAAAGTAGAAGGCTCTCTCCCCACCCTCCACTCCCTCCTGCCTGAGACGTACAGGAAATAAAGTCATGAGTCAGAACCTTGTGGGGTTGGCAGAAATACTCCACAAGGAGATTTTATAGGATAGATAGATATTAGGTAAAATTTGGCTAACTTGCCAACTGTAATGGACAAAACTATTCATTAGTAAACATCGAAAGTCGGGGATTGGATGCAAGGTGTTTATCTAAGTGACGTTTGAAGCTGTCTACGGTGTTACAGTCTATTACGTTACGGGGAAGCCCATTCCATAAGTTGACAACTCGGTTAAAAAAGAAATTCTTGGCTAACAAAAGTTTCATCCCGCAATTATTTCTAATGAGCATATATACAGTAGTGTATCTACGTTATCGATATGGGGCTTTGATAATAGGATCGGTTTGAGGTCATCTTTAATATACAATAGAACTGCGCCTCCCCTTTTTTTTGTTCGTCCTTTCTCAAATATTGTGTAGCCGGGAATATTATACTCTGCTAGGAAGTCTCTGCTTTCAGTATTTAGCCACGAGAGAGAGAGAGAGAGAGAGAGAGAGAGAGAGAGAGAGAGAGAGAGAGAGAGAGAGAGAGAGAGAGAGAGAGAGAGAGAAAAGGTTACATCAACAAGCGTTAGTCTGTGTACTTGATTCTTTTATATCAGGGAGGGAGGGGTGTTTGGTTAAAGTTTGTTATTGAAAGGATATTTAATTTTGATGGAGGTATAATTAAATACCGTACATAGAGAAATTATTTCCATTTTTTTTGGTAGAAGGATACAGGGTTTCCGACACACATATAAATAGGCAATTATCGAAATAAACGCAAAGTTCATAACTCACTGGAGAGAGAGAGAGAGAGAGAGAGAGAGAGAGAGAGAGAGAGAGAGAGAGAGAGAGAGAGAGAGTAATAAGTGCGATCATCACCACCTCACTCACCCGTGATATTAGAGCCAAACAAGCAATTACTCGCTTGATTGATTTGTGGGACATTCTGCCTCGACCTGTCCTACCTTATGACACCATATACACGTATTGTACCATAACCTAGTCTAACCTAACCTAACCTAACCTAACCTAACCTAACCTGTCCTTAAAGGTATTGTACCGCTGGCCTCTTATGCTTAGATAGATAGAAATAGATAGATAGATAGAAATAGATAGATAGATAGATAGTTAGATAGAAATAGATAGATATATAGATAGATAGAAATAACGATAGATAGTCAGATAGAAATAGATAGAGGCTAGTGGAACACAAATTTTGAACAGAGTCTAGTATAGATCAATAATATCATACACTATAGCTTCTATGTATATTATCCTGAACCAAACGTAACATGAACTTATTGAAGGGCCCACATGATGAAGTCAGATAATTGAAGTTTAGCGAGTCCTTCAAACATTACCAAGAAACACCACCTCTATGGAAGGAGTTTGTTTCGTGGCACGGTCAGGAGGAATCAGAAGTCTCCATCCAACCTTCGTACACGATCACAGGGTCCTTGATAATTTCTTAGGCACCGTCGTCATAATCTGTCTGACCCAGAATCAAATAAATTCCACACAAAGGAGGATTAATCGCTGAAACTAGTCAAGAGATCCGTCAGCTCACGTGAAACTTGGACCAAAACTGATTAATATAAATTCCGAAACATTATCGTGTAAGAAGAGTACAGTTGAACAAGTAGAAAGTGCAATAAAAATATGACTGTATATGGCAACATTTGGCAGTTCTTTGTAGTAAGCCCTAGTTTCTTTATGAATGAATCACTAGGCATCCAAAGCCCATGTAAGGTGGAACGTGATTGGCTGAACTTTGAGAGGTGGTGGTGAAGATTATGTCATATAAGGCGAGATCTTACTTGCACTTTCTACTTGCTCAACTGTACATGGCAAACACAAGAGTGAGTTTCATGTCCAGGAATGATAGAAACACAACTGATATACTGAAATAGTCGTAACTCACGCTCAACATTCATTCCCTTGATGAAAAAAGTAGGTGGTGAAAATTGCACCTGAAACAGTATAGATTAATTTGTTGGGGCTGGGGAGAGAGTCAATTTGTGCCAAGGATTTTGTGATTAAATTTAAGCTCCTGTGCACGGTATTATTTTCGTTGTTGAATATTTGAGAGATCTTTTGATATTTTCACTTGCTCATATAACGGTATGTTTATCGATATTGTACAGACCTGCTTATTTTTAGGCTTACGTTAATTATAATCTCAGTATTCATGGATGCTTTTTTACCTGCATAAAACGTAACACACTTTTTCACATCTACACCGAGACATAAAAGATTCCATCGCTGCCTGTCTGCTTGTGGCATTTTTTCGAGTCTACCTCATGCATTTTTTTTATTCTTTACTTGATCTTTGTCTGGATTTTCTCTCATCTTTCTGTGATGCAATATCTCTGTCTGCAATAACTTCTCAATACAGAAGGAGGCAGACGTCATTTCCTAAATAACATAATCAATTACCAACATTCCAACGAACTAATTCAACACACTTTATAGTTATAACACAGACACAGGTGAGTTTAAACATATCCTTATCAGAACTAATAACACAGAATATTCCACTACATACACAAACCATATGCTAACAAAAAACTCCTCCCATATCTTCACAGCAGTAACACACACACACACACACACACACACACACACACACACACACACACACACACACACACATACATACACACACACACACACACACACACACTCTCTCTCTCTCTCAAAGATAAAGCAACAGACTGCACAAAACATGACTTAACACTCAACGCCTGCACAAACAAACAACACAAACCCAAACAAGATAAAATGCCAGGAACATGAAACCCGAGAACACACACACACACACACACACACACACACACACACACACACACACACACACACACACACACACACACACACACACACACACACACACACACACACCTGGACACAGACAAATAGAATATACGAGTATAACACCTGTATCAACATTATCCTTCAGCCTGAGTCATGTCCTTTATATAGAGGAGTGAATAATAAAACTGTGAATGGAATGGAGCTAAGGTTACGGATGCCTTCAAATTTCACTACAAATCAGACCTTCTATTACTGTACAATTGGGGTCATTTCTCATTTTAAAGGATTCACTTAAAGGGGGAAGTTTTGTGTTGGTAAATCTGGAACAACTTAATCCTCCAATCATCTATTCCAAGCAACATAACGCCATTATTTTTGCTCTTCTGGTCCTGTTTCCTGGCATACTTTGGAGGAATCGAGGAGTTCCAATGTAACAAAAGCGAATTACTCTTTATCACTACATTGTAAAGTCATGGTCTAATGTACTGCAACACCTTCCAATGAGATGGCTTCGAAAAATGATCCGAAACTATAGCTGTTGGTGTGTGCAATTTTGGTTCATAAAATTAACTCAAATAGCTCGCTTTTATTCACCAGGTTGCAGTACATTAGACCATGACTTTACCACACCACCACACTTCACGACACCACACCACCCTCCTCAACACCATACCAATTTGCACTGCACTACACCACATCAAACTACACTACACTACTCTACACTACACTTCACCACACCACACCACGGTACAGGACAGAGGTATAGATAGGTACTCACCGACGACCCTCATTAGAGCCGACTTGGCGTCCTTTTCGAAAGACGGGGAATCAGCGACCACCTCACACTTGAAGTTGCCCGCCGTGGCCACACTCACGTTCTTCAATACCACCACGTTCAGTCCAGATCTACTCACCTATACATAGAAAAGAGTAAGAGTTCTGTTAATTTTGAAAGAGTAAGAGTTCAGTTCATTTTGCTTTATAAATTTTCAGACACATGCATAATTATACAACACATAATTTTACTATAATATTATATAATGCACATCGTTAAGGTATAATTATACTGGAAGACTTTAGCTTAAGATATATATATATATATAATTATTGGGTAATTTTGGCTACAGAAAGACATATATATATTGAAATACATACAGTATATTACGCAGCCTATATCGTAATAATTATGTTTTCTATAGTTTTAAGTTTAATCTATTGAGGTCATCAAGAAAAATCATCTGGCGTTATTTAAAGAATAATGCAAACCTTTCCAACTACAAATAATGAAGGCTTAACGAGCATTGTGGTCTTAGTTAGAAATATACAAATGTGGTGTTTACATTCTGAATAAATAATGGGACCGCTAGTGGAGACTGTCGTTGTTGCTAATGCACATTGCAAACTTGGTTATAAACACACTGGTGCTTCATTAACCCACACACACACACACACACATTGTTCCAAAACGTTTCCATAATCACGTTCGCCAAATATACTCTGCAATACCTATACTTAACTCTCTTCCGATTTCCTGACGCAGAAGCGACTGAGTATATCAATAAATACTATATATATTCCTGTATACATACGAGGCCAGATGACGTTGCTACACCAAATAATTATTATGAAATGAAAACTATGTGCTAATATGACCTGACCTGACCTGACCTGACCTGACCTGACCTGAAATGACACGTATATGTAACTGCCCGTGACATTAGGTAATAATTCTAGTAACATATCAGTCGAGTGTAACGTTTTATTTTACAGTTCTAACAGCCTTGTTAATTCGGCTGTAACTCATTTCACCTTCAACATAATGACATTTTTTTTTTCAAGGTGAACTACATTATCCCTTCCAGCCAGAAAAAGGAAAGCTAATCACAATCATTTCACTTCTTTCTCATCGGGTCACTCTTCGCATCACAGATCTTATTTCATTTCTTTCATTTCACATTTTGTCTTTATTTCATTTCTTTCATTTCACATTTTGTCTTTATTTCATTTCTTTCATTTCACATTTTGTCTTTATTTCATTTCTTTCATTTCACATTTTGTCTTTATTTCAATCTCGTTTTGTGACTTTACTTTACATCCCACTTCACCCTCTATTAATCTATTTTATTTACTTATATTCGTTCGTTCGTTTGTTCGTTGTTTCATTACACATTTTCATCATTTCATTGTAACTCATACAGTTTTTCCATATATTCACATTCGGCCTTCATTTCCTATGCATATTATCATCATCATTATTATTATCACTATCATTATCATTATTAATGTTATCACTATTAATTTTATCACTATTAATTTTATCACTATTATTATTATCATTATCAATTTTATCACTATTATTATTATCATTATCAATTTTATCACTATTATTATTATCACTATTAATTTTATCAATATTATTATTATCATTATTAAAATTCGTTTGGCCCTCAGTGACCCTTTATTCCCCAGAGGCTTTGTTTGTTTACAAGTCAATGGGGAAATTATTACTGAAGCCAAAGATCACTAATTGTTTCCCGGTGTAATCTCTGGTGAGCACAGACCCGTTCAACATCAAACGAATTATAGGACATGCAGGGAGGAAGGCTACAAAAATACTGATAGCCTCAATACCTCGTCAATAAATAGTGTTTGCTGCCTGCACTTATACCCGTGAGGTGTGTGTGTGGAGAGAGAGAGAGAGAGAGAGAGAGAGAGAGAGAGAGAGAGAGAGAGAGAGAGAGAGAGTTTGAGGGAAGAGGGGTTTGTGTGTAAAGCGACAGGGATACGAGTGCGGATATGTGTACGCGTTCAAGACAGACAGACATACAGACAAACAGAAACAAAAACACACGCACACACGAGCTATAGGGTGAGAATGAGAGAAAGAGAAACAAATAAACATTCGCTCTTAGAGCGAGGACTTGGCGAAAGTATGGCAAAATTCAGACCCCTTGATTTTCGACCTAATGCTCAAATCGCGAGTTTTAGGAATACGGCCATCGCTCAAGTACCACCAGAAGCAGAAATTAACATAGCATGTTACAGAAAAAGTTTGATCAAAATCAGATCTCTACAACCGAAATTATTGCGGTTTTATCAATTTTCAGTTTTTTTATAATTTTTACTTTGATTTTTTACCTTTGACTTTGAAAAACAATAGGTGACCTAGAAATGTTGATGCCTACATGTGGTGAAAATTTCAGCAAAATCGGACCAGAAATGCGACCTGTAGACCGCGAACTCTACCGACATTGCCACAAACACACAAGATCACTGAGCAATATACTTGGCGAAATTTCGCCAAGTAAAAATACCAATTACTACGACATAAACAAAATGACAATAACAACATTTTCCCGTCGAAAAGCACAAGACATGACATCTACTCTATCTATACATAAACCCGAGGGAGGAGGAGGGGGGGGGGGGAGGAAAAAAAATATAGTGTAAAATAACAAGACGTAAAAACACACATGCAGGCCACATTTTTTTACACTCGCGTCAAAGATAAACAAAAGCCCCGGTAAATTAGGGCGCCAGACTGTCACGGGGAGAGGGGTGTGGGGATGGGGGGGAGAAGAGGAGGAGGAAGGGGGGTTGGTGGGAAAGGAGGAGGAGGGGTGGTTGGGGGAGAAGAGGAGGAGGGGGTGGTTGGGGGAGAAGAGGAGGAGGGAGGGTTGGGGGAGAAGAGGAGGAGGGGGGATTTGGGGGAGAAGAGAGGAGGGGGAATGGGAGTGGAAGGAAACTGAATAAGGGAATAGGGAGAGTGGGAAAGAAGGGAGAGAATTGGAGAGTTTTTGAAGGAAAGTGAGAGAGAAGTGGGAAAGATGAAATTAAAAGGAAGGGAGGCAACTAAATGAGAGCAATGACAAATGTACAAAATGTGTCATACATATATATATATATATTTTTTTTTTCCCAGGTAGAAATGACCAAGCAATTACAATCACTATGGAAGTAATTATTTTTTGTTATGTGTGTGTGTGTGTGTGTGTGTGTGTGTGTGTGTGTGTGTGTGTGTGTGTGTGTGTGTGTGTGTGTGTGTGTGTGTGTGTGTGTGTATGTGTGTGTGTGTGTGTGTGTGTGTGTGTGTGTGTGTGTGTGTGTGTGTGTGTGTGTGTGTGTGTGTGTGTGTGTGTGTGTGTGTCTTTTTCGTTCCATTTCCCTCATTTCCTTCTTCTCTTCCCTGTATATATTAAGTTTTGGTCAGCCTCCAAAGTGCCTCAAATAATAATAATAATAATAATAATATTGGCTCAGCAGGAGGAAAGGTGGTAACAATATATATAATTATTTATTTATTTATTTTAGCGCCGCCGGTGCTCTGAATGCCTACAATTAATTAATAGATAAATTCATTAAATATATAAATGGTCCCGTGGGGCTTGCTTCCTCTCTCTCTCTCTCTCTCTCTCTCTCTCTCTCTCTCTCTCTCTCTCTCTCTCTCTCTCTCTCTCTCTCTGTACGCACTTGATTTGCACCTACACCAGTGGAAAAGGTATTTGTGTACAGTCAGTCTCAGAAATTCGTACAGAGCGTTGATTTCATAGGGTCTTTATTTTTGCAGATACTGTATATAGGAATTGTACTGCTGACTGATTCAGGTTTTGGCTAAATATCATTACCAGAAAAATTTGGCGTTGGAAATTTTTTTGTAATTAATTTTTTTAGTTGTTAGGACGTGTGTTTTTACGTGTGTTTTTACGTGTGTTCCGCGTGTGTGTGTACGCGTGTGTGTGTGTGTGTGTAGACAAGATAATTGTGATGATAAACAGGAAGCATTTCGATATTATTTGGCATTTCATTATTATTTATCTTTTACCATTGCGAATTTAGTAGTAGTAGTAGTAGTAGTAGTAGTTGTTGTTGTTGTTGTGATAATAAACAAGGCTCTTCTGATTTATTTATTTAGCATTCCATTAATTATTTATTTATCGTTTACCATTGCGTATTAAATAGGTGTTTGTTGTTTTAAAACATTACTATTCATTATAGTTTAACGTGTTCTTTTGTTAATCATTTTACAAATCGTACTTCTTGTCAATCACTTTAATTCAACTCTTCTCACACGATACATTTTTCTTATGATACATTTTTCTTATAATAACATTTTTCTTATGATATATTTTTCTTATGATACATTTTCTTATGATACTTTTCTACATTGTTATTTACCATCGTCATTATATGACTCCATTACGTTTTTTTAAACTTTAATTAACGTGTTTTAGATTATAAAGATTTTAATTATTCACGAATAAAACCATCATCAGCTATTCTTTCTGAATAATCCTTATGTCAATTATTTTCTTTTCAATTTTTTTTACGATAAATCATACAGGGCTAAGCCTCTTATTCATTCAGTAAATCCATCACGAGTAGAGATTAGTGAATTGTAATGAGGTGGAATATTTTTTTAATGTAATGGTTTGAAAGTGTTTAGCCAAAGAACTTGTACACGTGTTATTTATTCTGCTTTGGGCTGCAGCAGTGGGGCCAATTCTCTTCTTTTCTAGCGTGCATATATCTTTATTGTTCTCTTAATGCGCCTAGAATTCCCAGTCAAAATAGTATACTCATGTCAACCCAGATTATAACTATTAGCAGCAAGTTCTCTAACAGATATATTCACACCACCTGAATATATAATAATAATAATAATAATAATAATAATAATAATAATAATAATAATAATAATAATAATAATAATAATAATAATAATAATAATAATAATAATAATAATAATAATAATAATAATAATAATAATAATAATAATAATAATAATACATAATAATAATAATAATAATAATAATAATAAAAATAAAAAACAAGAGTTCCAGATATAACCACAACAACCAAAGACTAAAAAAAAAAAAAAAAAAAAAAAAACATCTATATAAAATGAAACCGTTCCCTCTTCAGGACTATTTATCAACTCACATCAACCCATATTCCCTCGAGGTGGTACTTGGCCTTCCTGTTGGGTGTGGTTGGAGAGAACTTGTAAAACTGCCTCTGTCCCCTCCACCACGTCAGGGAATAAAGGGTGTCGAGGGCTTCTAGGTTGAAGTGACATTCGAGTTGTACAGTCTCCCCGGCCTTCACCCAGGCTGGCACTTCCACACGGACGATTCGAAGGCAGGAAGTATCTGGTGGTGGAAGGGAGAGATTTATTAAGTTAGAAAATATTAGAAAATACAGGTGGCCAGGTAGGTAGGTGGGTGGGTGTTGATGGAAGTGTGTGTGTGTGTGTGTGTGTGTGTGTGTGTGTGTGTGTGTATAAGAGTGTGTGTGTGTGTGTGTATAAGAGTGTGTGTGTGTGTGTGTAAGAGTGTGTGTGTGTGTGTAAGAGAGAGAGAGAGAGAGAGAGAGAGAGATTGTGTGTGTGTGTATAAGAGTGTGTGTGTGTGTATGGCCAGAAAAATCCTTGCATCACGTGGGAGAAGGAGACTGATGTTGGGATGAAACTGGGTTAAAAAATGACTACAACATGGAGTGGTGGGTGTCGATGGAAGGCTGTGTGTGTGTGCTATAGGCCAGAAAATTAATAAACTTGTACTGTATCATGAGGAAGGAGGAGACGGAAGGAGAAGAGGGACATCCACCAGCAAACACGAAGAAAAGACGTGATCTAAAGGGGGTCAATTCCGAAAGGGGAGCCAATAAAAATTAATACAAAATACTGCACACATCACAGCAGACAATATATACTTCCCTAAGGAGTGTTGTGTTGGTGAGGGAAAGAGAGTGGAAGTTTTAACATGAACAAAAAATGGAAGAGAGATATAATGAAAGAATAGGAGAAGGGAGATAGAGAGAAAAGGGGAGGGGGAGAGAGATAAGAGAAAGAAGACAGAGATAAGGGAAAGGGAGACAGAGAAACAGGGGAAGGGAGAGAGAAACAGGAAAGGGAGACAGACAAACAGTAAAAGGAGACAGACACAGAGAAACAGGAAAAAGAGACAGAAACAGATAAACAGGAATGGGTGACAAAAGAATACATACGAAATCAGAGATATGTATACAGAGAGAAAGACAAAAAATAATTGATAAGTGAGTGAAGGTGTTTATGGTGTGAAGGGACTCTGAGACAAAGTGACAGGACCCCCAGTTATTCCCTCAGGCCTATAGTTGAAGCTCACAGTGTCCCTCAGCACCACACACACACACAGGCAGGGAGGGAGGAAGGTAGGGAGGGGGGCAGGTGTCTTACTGATTCTGACCATCTGTATATGTGTAGATGGATGGATGGATGGATGGATGGGTGAGTGGATTGGTGGATGGACGGATGGATGGGTGAGTGGATGGATGGATGGATGGATCTATCTATCTATCTGTCTGTCTGTTTGTATGGATGGATGGATATTTGGTTGTATGTATGTATGTACTATTTATTGGCTACAAGAAATATTCGTACACACGCTGATATTTTTAAGGACTTACAAACAACATAATTACAGAACATTTAAGACAACATGACTACAACTACAACATTATTATTAAGGACCCTGTGATCGTGTATGAAAATTGGAGACTTCTGATTCCTCCTGACCATGCCACGAAACAACCTCCTTCCCTATAGGTGGTGTTTCGTGGCAATATTTGAAGGACTCATTTGTCTCCAATTTTCTGACTACAACACAGGGTCCCATAAATCTGTCGTTTTTGTTGATCATCGAGTCACTTTGTAGACTATTTATTGCAATTTATTTTTTCTTCATAATAACCTGTGTAAAAATGTATGTGTCCATCTGTACTTCGGTAGGAAAGTACAGTAGTTTATTTATAGATACATTATTATTTGCATCAGAGACATAGATAGATAGATAGATATTGGCACTGCTAAGCAAACTTCAACTTTTCCTGACCTACTGTAAATATCAAATAAACATACAAACCAACCAACCAATATCCCTAAAATAGCTTCTCAACTATCCATACCAAATATCCATCCCTGGCCTACCTCCCTGCCATCCCTCCCTAACCAACCCTCCCTAACCAACCTCCCAACCAACCCTCCCTAACCAACCCTCCCTAACCAACCTCCCAACCAACCCTCCCTAACCAACCCTCCCTAACCAACCTCCCTAACCAACCCTCCCTAACCAACCTCCCTAACCAACCTCCCTAACCAACCTCCCAACCAACCCTCCCTAACCAACCCTCCCTAACCAACCCTCCCTAACCAACCCTCCCTAACCAACCCTCCCTAACCAACCCTCCCTAACCAACCCTCCCTAACCAACCCTCCCTAACCAACCCTCCCTAACCAACCCTCCCTAACCAACCCTCCCTAACCAACCCTCCCTAACCAACCCTCCCTAACCAACCCTCCCTAACCAACCTCCCAACCAACCCTCCCTAACCAACCCTCCCTAACCAACCCTCCCTAACCAACCCTCCCTAACCAACCTCCCAACCATCGCAGCTAATCATCGTAACCAAAAATCTTTATCACTTAAAAGAGCTTCCGACGAGGTACAAACTTGCCCTGGGAAGGAAAAAACGGAGGAAACACAAGCACTGGCGAGGGCACACACACACACACACACACATCCACACACACACACACACACAGACACACACACACATACACACACACACACACACACACACACACACACACACACACACACGAAACCTCAAACATGACACACACACACGGAATGTTCACAAGCACACACACAAACAGACACACACGGAATGTTCACCGTCACAAAAACACACACACACACACACGAAACCACAAATACCACACACATACACACGGAATGTTCACAGGCACACACACACACCACAAAAACCACACACACACCCGCGCAGTTAAAATTAATGTACAGCCACAAGCAAATATATCACCACCGACACTTTCCTTCCATCGTGCAAATAAATCTGTGTCATATCAAAATATAATCATAAAACTACAACACCTTACGGCAACTCAACCCCTTCAATTATTATCATGAGGTGCTGCAAAGTCATACACGTGTTATTCTTTATTACCAAGATATTTACTACGAATGAAGGAAAGTGTCGGTGGATATAATTATGACTGTGGCTGTACTTGCAAACATACGCACATTAATTCTCTCTCTCTCTCTCTCTGACACATACACATAATATATACATACCACCCTCCAAACACATCCCCCCTCTCCCCCTTCCCTCCCCTCCCCCTGATAAAGCCGCCTCCAAAAAAAGAAAAGAAAAGTATCGAAAATAAAAATAGACGCAATTAACTCGCTATTTTTATTCTCTCACTAGCCCAAGTTTGCGAATCAGGGGAGTTGGGGGTAAAGTTGGGGGGGGGGACGGGGGGGGGGAGCAGCGGGGGGGGGGGCGAATTTCCCTGTCAGCCCCGGGTGTGAAATTTTCCTAGCGACAAGTACATTAAAAAAAAAAAAAAAAAAAAAATGATTCCAATATTGTTTTTTTTTTTTTTAGTCGCTTACATGTGCCAGTCATTCTTCATTCATCATAGTTCAGTTTTATGTTTTATATTTATATTTTTTATCTTCCCTTGGTAAATGTATTCTTTCTTTCTTTTTTTCCTCATTTTTCTTACATACACACGTAAGACATTTGTTTTCTTCGTAACAATACGGTGTTACTATGATATTATCCTTCTGTTTAATTGTTATATCGGAATCCTTTTTTCTATATTCATAATCCAAACTTAATCGTTAATGCATAATACCGTGTTCTTTTCATTATATTTATTCTCTTATTAAAAGAGATAGTAAAGCCACATATCAAATAACCATCGACACAAATAAATCAGTATTATATCAAAATATAATCATACAACTACAGTATCATATCAAAATATAATCATACAACTACAACACCTTACGTCAACTCAACCCCCTCAATTATTATTATATATATATATGACTTTCTGTTTACGACATTAAATTGTGTGTGTGTGTGTGTGTGTGTGTGTGTGTGTGTGTGTGTGTGTGTGTGTGTGTGTGTGTGTGTGTGTGTGTGTGTGTGTGTGTGTGTGTGCTTCCATCTTTCTCCTCCTCCTCCCTTTTGGATCTTTTTCTGGCCCCGAAGCCTTCTGTTTCACGCTCGCTGGAGACAGAAATTTATTGTGGAGAAGAAAGGAGGGGAAATGAGCAGTTTGGGTTTCAAGGAAGAGAAGGAAAGGGAAGAAAATTAGACACACCGAAAGAAATAGAAGAGCAGAATGAAGAAAAGAGGAAGAATAGGAAAGGAAAAGGAAGAAAATTAGACAGACCGAAAGAAATAGAAGAGAAGAATGGGAATGCAAGAAGAGAATGAAGAATGAAGGAAATAGAAAAGAGGAAGAGAATGAAGAAGGAAGGAAAGAAGTGGAAGAGATGAAAAGAAGCAAGAGGGATAATTGGTGAGGCGAGAAGGAAGAGGAAATGAGAGGAAAAGTAAGAGGACAGGAAGTTCACATGAAGTGAACAGAGTGAAAAATATAAGAGAAAAAGAGAGATAAAGGAGGAATATGTAAGAGGATATAATAATAATACTTGCTAGAAAATGATAGAGAATGAAATTTTGATATAATAATAATAATAACAATAATAATAACAATAATAATAAAAACAATAATAGTAACAACAATAATAATAACAACAATAATAATAACAATAATAATAATAATAATAATAATAAATTAGAAGGGATGTTGGGGAAGGGAGAGGGAGTAGTGTAATAGCTGATTCCACCAATCTATACAAAAACTAAACAAAAAAACAGATCCGCTACTCGCATAGGATACTCAGACTTTTCGTTTCCAGGCATAGTTTGGGAGAATCGGTAACCCTCCATTTCGCCTGCCCCCCTCCCCCCTCTCCCCTCCCCCTCACACACACAAACACAACAGAAGATACCCCCCACCCCAACCCCAACCCCGTTAACAGAGTTCGGGATTCGATGCGAGAAACGGCTGACCTCCAATGGAAAAAAATCGGCACGCGTTCGAAACTTTGAGGTCCACTGGGGAAAATATTGATTGAGAGTGTAAAAATGGTGTTTTGGCCCGGGATTCCAATCAGGACGGATTTTAACCCTGAAAGTGTCTGGAGTTTTCCCACCCTCAGCTGTGTTCCAGTAGAGTTTGGGTGCTAATACGACACAATGCATGCACACACACACACGCACACACACACACTCACACTCATGCATGCACACACACACACACACTCATGCACACATACACACGCACACACGCGCACGCCCGCACACACGCGCACGCCCACACACACACGCACACACTCATGCATGAAAACACACTCTTGCATGTACATACAGATACACCTACACACACACCCGCGAGCGCACACATACATACACAAAGATATATATATACTGTATATACATACAGAGTAATATACTGTACACACATAAATATATATATATATATATATATATATAAATATTCACACAAGCACATATAAAGTATATATATAAACACACGCAAGATAATAACCTAATTAATATATATAAACACACGCAAGACAATAACCTAATTAATATATATATATATATATATATATATATATATATATATATATATATATATATATATATATATATATATATATATATATATATATATATATATATATATATATATACACACATACACATACACAGAAAACTCACACGTAAGCAAAAACAGACACACACAATCCCCAACGCAAATCAAATCTCAAACATAAAAACCCAGACACGGATGGAAAAACACACACACAGCAGGCAGAGCCGGAGTAATTTGCAGCGTAACAAACAAGCAAGGGGTCATTACGAGGGACCAATTGGGCGCTGATTGGGTCGACAGCGAGGTCATTAAAGCAACACGTGACCAACCTGGACGACACTTCAACCCCAATTACTCCTACTGTATACAAACTAACTAATTAACTATCTAGAAAAAAAAACATATATATATATAATGATTATGTGAATAATTTGATACATAATTATATACAGGCAGTAGATTTATAAAGATGCATATATATAGATAGGGAGATGGATTTTGCACTTACTATACATAACTAAAACATATAAACATAGTACAGAACACACACACACACACACACACACACACACACACACACACACACACACACACACACACAACATAGATTAATAGTTGATTAATAACAAACATATCACAACATTACATTTAAACACACAACACATAACACACACATACACACACAACCACAGAGAAGAAAGCGTGAGATTCTATAAATGTGTGTGTGAGTGAGAGAGGGCGAGTCTATCTCTGTGGTTCCAGACTCGGGTTTCCTCCTTCCCTTCCTACAATACGGTATCATCTCACTACACTGCCTCTATTGTATCTCTCAAACCGGGGTCTACTTCTTTGTACTCCTCCGTTTGCCACCCTTATATTCTAGCTCTTATCTCACCTCTGTTTCCTATACCGTACAGTCGCGGCTCATAATCTTTGACCAGACTTCCCCTCCATACACCCTGATCATGGACTACAACACCACAACCAAAGCACCAACACCACAAAAACACAACACAAACACAACACCACCACAACAACAACACTAACAGCACAACACCACAACCAGCACCACCACAACAACAACACAATCCAAGCACCAATACCACCACCACCACCACAACAACAACACTAACAGCACAACACCACAACACCACCACCACCACAACAACAACACAATCCAAGCACCAATACCACCACCACCACCACAATAACAACAACAACAACAACAACAACAATCACAGCAGCAAGGCCGGGGTCAGTCTGATGTAAAAATCCGTCTGTTGGGTCTCGGGTGTAGCGATGGAGAATTTGTTCATTTTTCCACTCGGGTTGTGAAGTGAGAAACAGACAGACACACACAGATAGACAGCCAGCCAGCCACACCGAGAGCTTGGGGATGTATTTCGAAAGGAGTGTGGGCATGTGTTACTCTTTTTACATACATATACAGTATACATGTAAGCGTGTTAAAATGTATCTACTCATTCTACTGTAAACTGTTTATATACATGATTGTTGATGGTGTGTGTGTTTTGTTTCGTTTCGTTTCACCTTGTCTTGATCACGTGCTGGACACATGCTCACCAACTGTTACCCTCCCGGAATGAGCTCAGAGCTCGTAGTGACCGATCTTTGGGTAAGGTTGGAACCTTTTTCCACACACCGAGATTGCGAGGTCACAACTCCTCAACTTACGTCCCGTACTTATTCTCTGCTAGCTAGGTGAACAGGGGTTACACATTTAAGGAAACAATCCCAAATTGTCTCCACCCGATAGGGGATTCGAACCCAGGACCTCTCAGATGTGTGTGTGTATGTGACAGAGAGAGAGAGGGAGAGAGAAAGAAACTCAGGGAGGGATTCAATTACGGATTGTGTGCGAGAGAATTTAAGGCTTAGCGTGTGTGTGTGAGAGAGAGAGAGAGAGAGATGGGGAGGGGGAGGGGGAGGGGGAGGAAGGAGACGAAGGATCTGCGTGTGAAACCGAGGTGAAGGAAGTGTATGTGAAGGTCTCTCTGTGGAGTGTGTGTGTGTGTGTGTGTGCGAGACTCAAGAAAGTGAGAGATAAAAGCGAGCGACTACTGAAGAGGAAAGGTGGAAAAGAGGAAAGGGGAGAGTAAGAAAGTAAAGAAGATCAAAGAATAAAAAAAAGAGAATGGGAAAGGATTGCGTGAAAGTGAGCGAAAATGGAACAAATGATATACAAGAATGAAAGGATTGTGGGAGTGAGAAAGACGAGTGAAAAATTGCAAAGACGACTGGATGATAGAAATAAAAAAAGGAGTGTGAATGAAGGGGAAAAAGGGAGAGTGTGTGTGTGTGTGAGAGAGAGAGAGAGAGAGAGAGGAATTGCGTGAAGTGTGTGTGTGTGAGACAGGATGAGAAACGAAGCGCCTGTGTGTGTGTGTGTGTGTGTGTGTGTGTGTGTGAGAGAGAGAGAGAGAGAGAGAGAGAGAGAGAGAGAGAGAGAGAGAGAGATAAAACACACACGACCAACAAGTAACAAAGAAAAAGACAGACAACTTACACTGAAAATATGCGATAAATAAAAAGATAATATTATATTATAAAATTTATTATATACTCGTTGGTTCCTATAGCACGTGGGGTCATGTGGCAAAACATAACAATATATATCACGACCCTCTCTCTCTTTACCTACAATGTAACTAACTAACTAACTAACTAACTAACTATTCCTTGCTCACCTCGGCTTTTTCTCACAGTGCCCTTGGTGGTGTTTGTTAAGCATCCGACTAACCAACATTTCCACACGCCAACTATGCTTCCCCACCATCACTTTCGCGTTTGTGAAAGTTAAAACCCGCGTTCCTACGAGTTTTATAACATTTTCCTACATCACCTTAGGCCACCACCACCAACACCAACAACACTACACCACCACCACCATCACTACTATCTGCATTACATCCCCACTTCCTCTTCCCTTTTGCATATGTTATTTTCTCCAACCCGAGTTTGTTTCCAATGTAGAAGTTGTGGTCAAAATTAATCATTCCTTCCACTGCAGGGATTTCAAGTCTCGAGGAACGATAAATAAATCTCTGACCTCGTTTGAGCCTCGTTTCTTGCATGTGCTGGAGGAGGAGAAGGAGGAGAAGGAGGAGGAGGAGGAGGAGGAGGAGGAGGAGGAAGAGGAAGAGGAGGAGGAGAAGGAGGAGGAGGAGGAGGAAGAGGAGGACGAACATTAATAAACTCATAGCCCAAAGGAAGGACAACACCAGGAGGCAGCTACATCCCCCAACTCACTCACTCACTCACTCATCCTGTATATTTATTTATTTAAAGAAGCTCTCAATAAACACGTCATGAAACAAATGAAACCCCGAAGCTCCCTGATGTTAATTTGCTCGTGTCCTACTGGTGTGTGTATGTGTGTGTGTGTGTGTGTGTATGTGTGTGTGTATGTATGGGAAAATGGAAAAGGAAAAATATGAAGGAATTAAAGGAGAGAAAGAATAGATGGAAGAGGAGAAAAAATAAGGAGGAAAAAAGGAAGGGATGAGAGAGATGAAAATAGAAGAAAAAAGGAAGGGATGGAAGAAAAGAAAAATAAGGAGGAAAAATGGATAGAAGAAGAAAATAGAAGAAAAAATGGAAGGGAAGGGAGAGTATAAATAAACAAAAAAGGAAAAGGTAGAAGAGTGGAGTTGGAAATAAAAAGAATTAGGACAGAAATAAACAATGAGACAGAGAAAGAGACAGGGAAAGAGACAGGGAAAGAGAGACAGAGAAAGAGACAGAAAAAGAGACAAGGAAAGAGACAGAAAGACAGGGAAAGAGAGACAGGGAAAGAGAGACAGGTAAAGAGAGACAGGGAAAGAGAGACAGGGAAAAAGAGAGACAGGGAAAAAGAGACAGGGAAAAAGAGAGACAGGGAAAAAAAGAGACAGGGAAAAAGAGAGACAGGGAAAGAGTGAAGAAGGAAAGATGAAAGAACGGAACGGAACAGAACGGAACGGAAAGAAAGGAAGAAGGAAGGAAGGAAGGAAGGGAGACATCACTTGCGGAGGTAAAAATTGGCTGTGATGGTGGAGGAAGTTGTTGGGAGAGATGGAGAGGCGGTCTTTTCAAACTTGGGACTCTGGGACAAAAGATTCACCGATTGGATCATGTCACCAACTTTCACTTTCACTTGCTTCCTTCCGTCTGTTCCTTCTCACTCTATTTCTGCCCCTCCTCCTCCCCCCTTTCTCTCCTTCCTTCTCACTCTGCTTCTGCCACCCTTCTCCTCCCCTCTTTCTCTCCTTCTCACTCTGTTTCTGCCCCCTCCTCCTCCCCCCTTTCTCTCCTTCCTTTCCTCTCCTTCTCACTCTTCCTTCTTCTCTCCTTTCACTCTTTGACCCCCCCCACCTTCCCCTCACCCTTCTGTTCCTCCTCACTCTGTTCCCTTTCCCCTTTCTTCCCCTCACCCTTCCTTCTGTTCCTCCTCACTCCGTTCCCTTCCCCTCACCTTTCCTTGCGTTTCTCCTCACTCTACTTCCCCTTTTCCTTCCCCTCTCTTATAGTTCCCCCACCCACCCTTCCCCTCTTTCTGTGTTTCTTTCCCCTCATTCCAATTGTTCCCTTCTTTTTGCCTTGCTATTCTTTGCATCACTCCTTCCACCTTCCACAATCTCTTCTCTTTTTCTTTTCCTCCATTTCCTTTTCTTTCTTTTTCTCTGTTTCCTCTCTCTCTGTTTCTTACACTACCGTCACTCACATCCTCCTTTCTTTTATTTCTTCTCTTCCTTCCTTCCTTCCTTCCTTTCCTCCATCCGTTCTTTAGTTCCTGTGATATCATTTTCATCGATTTTTTTTCCTCTCTCCCTTTCAAATCCTCCTTTTCTTTCTACACTTTTCCTCCCTACTTTACTCCCTTACTTCATTCCTTTTTGTCCACTTTTTATTCTCCTTTACCTTCACTTATTTCCCAAAAAATCTCAAATAACTTTCTCGACAAGTTATTACATTTCTTTTTTCCTCCTTCCTTCAATCAATTTCAATTTTATTTCCCTTTCTTATTTCCCTCCATTTTTTTTTTCACTATTAAGTATTTTTCTTCCATTATTCTTTCCTTCCTTTCTTCCTTCAATCTTTTTTCTTCTTCTTCTTTGCCTCTTCCACTATTTCCTCGTTTTCCTATTCTCCCCTTTTATCAGTTCTCTCTACTTCTCTTGTTCATCATTAGGTTTTCTCTCTTTCTTTATGACTTCCCTTCACCTCCTTATTCTTTCTCTTTCTCCTCCTCCTTCCTCTCATTCATCTTTCTTCTTCCTCTTCTCCTTCCTCCAGCTCGTTTCTGTTCCTTCCTCTCTCTCTTCAATCTTTTACATTTATCATAATCTCATTCTTCCTTCTCCTCCTTCCTTCCTTTTCCTCTTCCTTCTTCTATACTTTATATTTATCATAATCTCATTCTTCCTTCTCCTCCTTCCTTCCTTCTTCCTCCTGTTCCTTTCTCTTCCTCTTCCATCCTTTACATTTTTCCTACATAATCCTATTCATCCTCCTCCTTGCTACTCATTTAAATACTTAAGCCTTTACCGAGTAACAAGGTATAAACACAGCATAATCAAACAGCCTCATTAATTAAAACTACCATTTTTTTTATATACTACTAAGTACTATTATACAAAAAAAAAAAAAAAAAAAAAAAAAAAATTAATTCCCTCAACCAGCCACAGTATAACTAATAAATATTCACCTGTATAACTAATAAATATTTACCTGTAGTACTAAACAAACAACTAAACAACAGATGGTAAATAGTGAACTGTTTTTCATAGTTCGAACCCCCAATCTTTCCCCCTCCCCACATTCCCTCACTCCTCCTTCCCTCCTTCCCTCACTCCCCCTCCCCCTCCCCCTCCCCCTCCCCCTCCACCATCCATCAATAGGACAATATTCGGTGTGACTGCTCGACTTGCCTTGCCAACCCACGCTCACTTTATCTCACTTTTTTTTCTCTCTTTCAATATTTTTCTTTTTTTTTCTCTTTCAATATTTTTCTTTTTTTTTCTCTTTCTCTCCTTCAATATTTTTCTTTTCTCTCTTCTCTCAATATTTTTCTTTTTTCTCTTCTCTCAATATTTTTCTTTTTTTTTCTCTTTCTCTCTCTCTCAATATTTTCTTTTTTTCCCTCACTATTTTTCTTTTCTCTCTCAATATTTTTTTTTCTCCTCTCTCAATATTTTTTTTTCTTCTTCTCTCACTATTTTTCCTTTTTCTCTCTCTTTTGATAGTTTTCTTTTTTTTTCTCCCTATTTTTCTATTCTTCTCTCACTATTTTTCTTTTTCTCTCTTTTAATGATTTTCTTTTCACACAATATTTTTTTGTCATTTTGTTTTTTTACTTTTCTCTTTCAATATCATTTTTTTTTTCTCTTTCAATTGCTTTCTTTTGTCTCAAAATTGCTTTCTTTTCTGAATTTATTTTTTTCTCTCAAACCGTTAATAATTTCACTTGACATCTCTCTCTCTCTCTCTCTCCCCTCTCCCTCTCTCTCTCCTTCTCTCTCTCTCCTTCTCTCTATCTCTGTCTGTCTGTCTGTCTGTCTCTCTCTCTCTCTCCCTCTCTCTCTCTATCTCTGTCTGTCTGTCTGTCTCTCTCTCTCTCTCTCTCTCTCTCTCTCTATCTCTGTCTGTCTGTCTGTCTCTGTGTGTGTGTCTCTCTCTCTCTCCTTCTCTCTATCTCTCTCTCTCTCTCTATCTCTCTCCATCTCTCTCTCTCTAACTTTCTCGGTAATCTTAATTTTTCGTTCGTTTCCCTAAATTTTCTCGTCATTTTAACACTCCTTCATCCGAAATATCTTCACTTTCGGTCGACTTGAGTTGAAGTAAAAGCAAATTACTCAAACCATCTCCTTCATCATCATTTTCTTTAGTCTTTTCACCTCTCTCTCTCTCTCTCTCTCTCTCTCTCTCACTTTCTCTCCCCATCTCTCTCACTCCCTCTCTCTGTCTCTCTCACTTTCTCTCCCCATCTCTCTCTCCCTCTCTCTCTCTTTCTCTGTCTCTCCCCATCTCTCTGTCTCCCCCCCCCCCCTCTCTCTCTCTCTCTCTCTGTCTCCCCCCCCCCTCTCTCTCTCTTCATTATTATAATACCGGTATATCTTTATAATTCATATTTTTATTCGTGCAGCTATTTTGTATTTTTTTTTTCCATTAAATTTGGACGTCAAGAAG
>JAWZYT010004481.1:0-5000 GCA_034508575.1 Petrolisthes manimaculis
GGTATATATATTACAAAGTAGGTCAATGGAAACTTGACCTTTCTTCTGTATGGCTGAAAATCACTATTAATAGAATTGTTAAGAGGGTGTGGGAGTAGGGGACAGGCTTGGGGGGGGACTGGGGGTGTGTGGGAATAGGGGACAGGCTTGGGGGGGGGGGACTGGAGGTGTGTGGGAATAGGGGGCAGGCTTGGGGGGGGACTGGGGGGGGGGAATAGGGGACATGCTTGGGGGGGGGACTGGGGGTGTGTGGGAATAGGGGACAGGCTTGGGGGGGGACTGGGGGTGTGTGGGAATAGGGGACAGGCTTGGGGGGGGACTGGAGGTGTGTGGGAATAGGGGACAGGCTTGGGGGGGGGGACTGGGGGTGTGTGGGAATAGGGGACAGGCTTGGGGGGGGGGGACTGGAGGTGTGAGGGAATAGGGGGACAGGCTTGGGGGGTGGGGGGGGGTAGAAAGCCTGTCCCCCTATTCCCGCACCCCCTTAAATGGGTAATTCACTTTTGTTTACATTTTGGAGTGCCTTGATTCCTCCAAAGTGTGCCATGAGACAGACACACAGACAGACACTTGAACAACAACAACAACAACAACAGATCTAGTGGTGTTTGTGAGCATGTTTGGTTTTGCTAAGCTATTTACTATACGAAGGTGAAGGAAAAGTATAGTAAAGAAGAAAGCTCCCCATGAAAAGGTTATAGAACTTAACTACAGCAAGGATAAGAGTTGACATCCATTCTCCCTCCCTTTCTATTCTCTCTCCTTCTCCCCTTTTCCTCAACACTTCTCCTTTCCCTCCTCTTCCCCCTTCCCTCCTCTTCCCCCTTCCCTCCTCTTCCCCCTTCCCTCCTCTTCCCCCTTCCCTCCTCTTCCCCCTTCCCTCCTCTTCCCCTTTCCCTCCTCTTCCCCCTTCCCTCCTCTTCCCCCTTCCTTCCTCTTCCTCCTTCCTTTCCCCTCTCCCCTTCTCCCCTCTCCTTCCCTCCTGCTGAAAAACCCTGGGTATCAGTAGGAAGATGGAGAGTGTTTTTACAGGACGGGGGTACTGTAATCTCTACCCTCACTGTGTCAACATAGATTAATAGTTTGGCTGCATCGATCCTTGCTCTCCATCCCAACCAAACCTGCCCTGCCCAACTTCTTTTATCCATCCATCTCACCATTACCTCCTTCTCTTCCCATTTCCCATAATCTCGTCATCCTTCCTCTTCCTCCTCCTTCCTTCTCCTCCTCCTTCCTTCTCCTCCTCCTTCCTTCTCCTCCTCCTTCCTTCTCCTCCTCCTTCCTTCTCCTCCTCCTTCCTTCTCCTCCTCCTTCCTTCTCCTCCTCCTTCCTTCTCCTCCTCCTTCCTTCTCCTCCTCCTTCCTTCTCCTCCTCCTTCCTTCTCCTCCTCCTTCCTTCTCCTCCTCCTTCCTTCTCCTCCTCCTTCCTTCTCCTCCTCCTTCCTTCCCCTCCTTCCTCCACCTTTATCCACCATTTTCTCCTTACCCCCACCTCTGCTCTCACTTCCCCCTCCCCCACTTCATCCCAAACTTCCCTCTCCCACACCTCACCTCTGCCCCACCCCCTTCCTCCCCCCATACCTCTACACCCCCTTCCTCCCCCCATACCTCTACACCCCCTTCCTCCCCCCATACCTCTACACCCCCTTCCTCCCCCCATACCTCTACACCCCCTTCCTCCCCCCATACCTCTACACCCACTTCCTCCCCCCTTACCTCTACACCCCCCTTCCTCCCACACCTCGCCTCTACCCCCCCTTCCTCCCCCCTTACCTCTGCCCCCCCCTCTTCCTCCCCCGCCCCCCAACCCCCCCCTTACCAATCTGACCACCAGTAAGCATCACCTGACATTTAGGTTGGCTCGACCTGCTTGCCTGCCTCTGCCTGCCTGCCTGCCTCTGCTTGCTTGCCTCTGCTTGCTTGCCTGCCTGCCTGCCTCTGCTTGCTTGCCTGCCTGCCTGCCTCTGCTTGCTTGCCTGCCTGCCTCTGCTTGCTTGCCTGCCTGCCTCTGCTTGCTTGCCTGCTTGAGAAAATGCTTGTTATCTATTTCTCAGCTTGATTTTCTACCGGAGTAGCTGCTTGTGTGCCTCATTGCTTGCAGGTGTGTGTGTGTGTGCTTGTTTGTGTCATTGTTTGTCTATGTGTATTGTTGGGTTCTGACTTGTCTATTCTAAATGTATTATTGTTTTTATTTTTGTCTTGTGTTGTTGTTTACATGAGTGTTGTTGTTTACATGAGTGTTGTTGTTTACATGAGTGTTGTTGTTTACATGAGTGTTGTTGTTTACATGAGTGTTGTTGTTTACATGAGTGTTGTTGTTTACATGAGTGTTGTTGTTTACATGAGTGTTGTTGTTTACATGAGTGTTGTTGTTTACATGAGTGTGTTGTTGTTTACATGAGTGTGTTGTTGTTTACATGAGTGTGTTGTTGTTTACATGAGTGTGTTGTTGTTTACATGAGTGTGTTGTTGTTTACTTGTTGTCGGTTGGGTTGTCTCTTTGTCTCTCTGGTTGTTTGTTTTTACTTAACCTGTCTGTTTGCTCTTACTTACCTGTCTGTTTGTCTGTCTCTGTCTGTTTGTGTGTGTGTGTGTGTGTGTGTGTGTACTTGAGATCTTCATTAACTGGCTTCTAATGCACTAACTTAACTTAACTTCTCATTAACTTAACTTTTCCTATTATTAACTTCACTTTTCCTATTATTAACTTTACTTTTCCTGTTATTAACTTTACTTTTCCTATTATTAACTTTACTTTTCCTATTATTAACTTTACTTTTCCTATTATTAACTTCACTTTTCCTATTATTAACTTTACTTTTCCTATTATTAACTTCACTTTTCCTATTATTAACTTTACTTTTCCTATTATTAACTTCACTTTTCCTATTATTAACTTCACTTTTCGTCTTACTAACTTAACTTTACATTAACTTAACTTCTCATTAACTTAACTTCTATTAATAACTTCACTTCTCCTCCTCTTATAATTATGTAGTAAAAAAAATTGGAGGTAAATGAGTCCTTCCAATAAAAAAAGTTGGTTGGAATGGTTTGGAGGAACTATTTACTCCTTCCTGTCTTAACACCAACACATCCAATTCTAGGATTATATACCCCCTTTAAATTTCATTCTCTATCTCTCTCTCTCACTCTCTTTCTCTATCTATCTTTCTTTATCTATCTATCTTTCTCTCTATCTGTCTCTGTCTGTCTCTGTGTCTATCTCTGTGTCTCTGTCTCTATCTATCTTTCTCTATCTATCTTTCTCTATCTATCTTTCTCTATCTATCTTTCTCTATCTATCTTTCTCTATCTATCTTTCTCTATCTATCTTTCTCTATCTATCTTTCTCTATCTCTCTTTCTCTTTCTCTTTCTCTTTCTCTTTCTCTCTCTCTCTCTCTCTCCGTGCTCTGTTATCCTACCGTTCCCTTTGACGGCTCCTTACCTTCTCTCCTCGCCTTAACACCCTCGCTCGCCCCCCCCCCCCTTGCCCCCCCTCGCCCCCCCCCCTTGTCAGCCGAAAGGTCAGAGCAAGCAAGCAAATGGAAGGGAAGGGAGGGGAGGTGAAGGGGAGGGAGGGAAAAGAAGGGAGGTGAGGTGAAGTGAAGGGAGGGAGAGGAAGAAGAGGAGGGAGGGAGAGGAAAAGAGGAGAGGGTATAATTGGAGAAGTGGAGGGAAGGAGAGAAGGGAGAGGGTATAATTGGAGAAGAGGAGGGAGGGAGAGGAAGAGAGAAAGGAGTAATAAGTAGGTAGGTAGGTAGGATGAGTAGGTAGTTAGGTAGATAGATAGGATGGGTAGGTAGTTAGGTAGGTTTGGGGTAGGATGGGTATAGGATGTAGGGACCTATAGGAGGAGTAGGAGCAGGAGAAGAAGAAGAAAAAGGAGAAGGAGGAGGAGGAGGAGGAGAAGAAGAAAAAGAAGGAGGAGGAGGAGGAGAAGAAGAAAAAGGGGGGGGGAGGAGGAGGATCAGAAGAAGAAGAAAAAGGAGGGGGGGGAGGAGGAGCAGGAGAAAAAGAAAAAGAAAAAGAAGAAAAATGAAGAGGAGAAGAAAAAGAAGAAAAATGAAGAGGAGGAGGAGAAGAAAAAGAAGAAAAAAGGAAGAGGAGGAGAAGAAGAAAAAGAAGAAAAAGGAAGAGGAGGAGAAGAAAAAGGAGAAAAAGGAAGAGGAGGAGAAGAAAAAGAAGAAAAAGGAAGAGGAGGAGAAGAAGAAAAAGAAGAAAAAGGAAGAGGAGGAGGAGAAGAAAAAGAAGAAAAAGGAAGAGGAGGAGAAGAAGAAAAAGGAGAAGAAAAAGGAAGAGAAGCAAAATGAGGAAGAGAAGAATGGGGTAGTATTATTGGAAGATGAAAAATGAACTGAGGCAAGGGTCAGTTTGGATTTGTGATGGGGTGAATTGTAGTTTATGAAGCCTTGGCTATAACGGTACACCAATAAGAAAAAGAGGGGGTGTGTGTGGGAGTAGGGGACAGGCTCTCTACTCCTCCCCCCTCCAATCCTGCCCCCTACTCCCGCACCCCCCCCCCCCCGGTACACCAATAAGAAAAAGGGTGTATATATAACCTGGAGGGGGGGTGGGAGTAGGGGACAGGCTTTCTACTCCTCCTCCCTCCAATCCTGCCCCCTACTCCCGCACCCCCCCCCCCGGTACACCAATAAGAAAAAGGGTGTATATATAACATGGAGGGGGTGCGGGAGTAGGGGACAGGCTTGGGTGTAGAGGTGGGGGGGTGGGAGGTTTGATGAGGGGGTGCGGGAGTAGGGGACAGGCTTGGGTGTAGAGGTGGGGGGGGGGAGGTTTGATGAGGGGGTGCGGGAGTAGGGGACTAGCTTGAGTGTGGGTGTGTGTGTGAGTGTGGATAGGTGAGTGAGTGTGTGTGAATAGGTGAGAGAGAGAGAGAGAGAGAGAGAGAGAGAGAGAGAGAGAGAGAGAGAGAGAGAGAGAGAGAGAGAGAGAGAGAGGGGGGGGAAGGATAGGTAAGATAACAAACACCTTACTC
>JAWZYT010004481.1:10000-52500 GCA_034508575.1 Petrolisthes manimaculis
AAAAAATTGACCGTCGGATAAAAAAAAAAAAATTGACCGTAGGATAAAAAAAATCTATGTAACCAAGTAGGATTGAGCGTATCTCACCTTCTCTTACATCCTCCCCGGGTTAAGAGTCGAGATTAAAACAAGGCTAAGACCGGTTATAAAGTAAATAATTACATGGGAAGTTGGTATGTGTTGTTGGAGATATATATATAGTTAGTTAGTTAAGGAAGTGGGGGGGGGGGTAAACACAAGAAGCCTATAATTATATATATAGTGTTCAACCTAACCTTATAGTCTTATCATCCTCCATTTCTTTTCTTTTTTTATTCATTCTATCTTCCATTTCTGTTTTTTTTTTTTTTCATTCTATCTTCCATTTCTGTTTTTTTTTTTTTCATTCTATCTTCCATTTCTGTTTTTTTTTTTCATTCTATCTTCCATTTCTGTTTTGTTTTTTATTCATTCTATCTTCCATTTCTGTTTTTTTTTTTTTTTCATTATCTTCCATTTCTGATTTTTTTTTTAATTCCTACAGGGCACTAAGGAATTTAATACTGGGAAAAGTTAGAACATTTTATCATATAGACTGATATTATAGAGCCTTGTCCTTTATCTATCCTCTCCTTTATCTATCCTCTCCTTTATCTATCCTTGTCCTTTATCTATCCTCTCCTTTATCTATCCTCTCCTTTATCTATCCTTGTCCTTTATCTATCCTCTCCTTTATCTATCCTTGTCCTTTATCTATCCTCTCCTTTATCTATCCTTGTCCTTTATCTATCCTTTCCTTTATCTATCCTTTGCTTTATCTATCCTTGTCCTTTATCTATCCTCTCCTTTATCTATCCTCTCCTTTATCTATCCTCTCCTTTATCTATCCTCTCCTTTATCTATCCTTGTCCTTTATCTATCCTCTCCTTTATCTATCCTTGTCCTTTATCTATCCTTGTCCTTTATCTATCCTTGTCCTTTATCTATCCTTTCCTTTATCTATCCTTGTCCTTTATCTATCCATTCCTTTATCTATCCTTTGCTTTATCTATCCTTGTCCTTTATCTATCCTCTCCTTTATCTATCCTCTCCTTTATCTATCCTTGTCCTTTATCTATCCTCTCCTTTATCTATCCTTGTCCTTTATCTATCCATTCCTTTATCTATCCTTTGCTTTATCTATCCTTGTCCTTTATCTATCCTCTCCTTTATCTATCCTCTCCTTTATCTATCCTCTCCTTTATCTATCCTTTCCTTTATCTATCCTCTCCTTTATCTATCCTTTCCTTTATCTATCCTTTCCTTTATCTATCCTTTCCTTTATCTATCCTTTCCTTTATCTATCCTCTCCTTTATCTATCCTTTCCTTCAATACATACGGTACTCTAGATTAATTAACGTATATAGATAAACTGGTGACCTCGTAAAATACCACTATAGACCTTCCGTTGCCTGTACTTCCTTTGTATTGAGGTAACAGGTATTGGGTAATTCAATGTACAGTCGGCAGCATAAGTTCGCTTCATTTCCATCTGTATATGTATTATAGTGTGTTCAAAACTTGTTCCTTTTGACCTCTTATGCTTAGATAGATAGAAATAGATAGATAGATAGATAGATAGATAGACAGACAAGAATCAGATAGATAGATAGACAGATAAGAGATAGATAGAAATAGAGACAGATAGAGATAGATAAAAATAGAGATAGATAGATAGAGATAGATAGAAATAGATATAGATAGAAATAGAGACAGATAGATAGAGGAAAATGGAACACAAGTTTTGAACAGAGTATAGCTATAGACAGTGATGATGTTGTAATACAATTTTAATACAAAGATGACAGATAGAGTTCTCATATGGTAAATTGCCAATGTTGTTGTTGTTGGAATAAAAACGGGGTCAGAAGGCAACACTCTGGTCACATTAACAATTTAAGTAAACAAGATGGACGCGAATTTTTTTGGTTTGGAAAATTCACTTTGTTCTATTTCTGTTCACTTGGACCAGTATACAGTAATATCAAACGTGGCTGTATATAAGACAGTGATTGTGTGTGTGTGTGTGTGTGTGTGTGTGTGTGTGTGTGAGTGAGAGAGAGAGAGGGAGTGGTGTGTGTGTGTTTGTGTTTGTGTGAGGGAGTGGTGTGTGTGTGTGTGTGTGTGTAGGTGTGGCTAGTTACAGTAGCTTCTTTGTATGCAGTGCTCAACCCCACCTCTTAATACATCCTCCCCTCCCTCACCCTCCCCTCCCTCACCCTCCCCTCCTTTACCCTCCCTTCCCTCACCCTCCCCTCCCTCACCCTCCCCTCCTTTACCCTCCCTTCCCTCACCCTCCCTTCCCTCACCCTCCCCTCCCTCACCCTCCCTTCCCTCACCCTCCCCTCCCTCACCCTCCCCTCCTTTACCCTCCCCACCTTTACCCTCCCCTCCTTTACCCTCCCTGCCCTCACACTCCCCTCCTTTACCCTCATGTAGGTATTTTCTCCTCTTGCCTACCTATCTGTTTTCTACCTTACTTTCATTTCTCCATCCTCCTTACCTATTATCTATCTTATTTTAATTCCTCCATCCTCCATCCTTCTCACAACATCTCAATTACAAACCTTAAATTCGGGCTCCATTTTCCCCGAAGCCAAATAATCCTTTAAGTAAATGAGGACCAAACTATACCATTTTCCCCGGCTAATAATATGGAAGGTCAGGTTCACTCAACATTATCTGTAAAGTTAGTGGGAGGAAAGGTATTATTTACAACGAGAGCAGTGGCAGTGCTGTGATAAATAATAAAACCTCTCTTCTCTCTCTCTCTTTTTTTTTATTTCTCTCTTTTTTTTTTTCTTTCTTTTTCTTTCTTTTTCTGTTTGTGTGTGTGTCTCTGTCTGTCTGTCTCTCTCTCTCTGTCTGTCTGTCTGTCTCTCTCTGTCTGTCTGTCTGTCTGTCTGTCTCTCTCTCTCTCTGTCTGTCTGTCTGTCTGTCTGTCTGTCTCTGTCTGTCTGTCTCTCTCTGTCTGTCTGTCTCTCTCTCTCTCTCTCTCTCTCTAATTTTGCTCTACATCTGTCTCCTTAGTTATCAACCCATCCTTCCTTCCATCCTTCCTTCCTCTATCTAATTATTCATTTATTCATTCATAAATTATATTATTATCTTCATAGTGACTTGGTACTTCATTCATTTTATTTATTATTATTCATTTTTATCCCTTCTTCCTCCTCCTCCTTCCTTCCTTTCTTCTCCCCTCCCCCTCATTTCCCTACCCACCTTTCCCTCCCCCTACCTTCCCCTACCTTCCCCCTCTCCCCTCTCTTTTTTCCTTCCATTCCCCTCCCTTTCATATCCCCTCCCCCCTCCATATCCCCTCCCCTTCCTTCCTTTCCCCTACCTTCCCCTACCTTTCTTCCTTTCCCCTACTTTCCCCTACCTTCCCCTACCTTCCTATTCCCTTCCCCCTACCTCCCCCCTCCCCTCCCTCTCTTCCTTCCTTTCTTCCATTCCCCTACCTTCCCTCCCTCCCCCCTCCCTTCCATTCTCCCCTCCCCTTTCCCTATAGATAATACGTAGGGATGGTAATGTGTATGTTGGCGTAACCTTCCATTAACCTCTATTCCGACCCCTTCTTACCTCACTTGAAAATTGGTCCTTTTTTCGCTAATGAGAGAGAGAGAGAGAGAGAGAGAGAGAGAGAGAGAGAGAGACAAGTATTTCGTTAAAGGAAGAGGATAGTAGACTTTTAACCATAATGTATAATATCGGGATAATTTACTTCTATATTATTATTATTATTATTATTATTATTATTATTATTATTATTATTATTATTATTATTATTATTATTATTATTATTATTATTATTATTATTATTATTATTATTATTATTATTATTATTATTATTATTATTATTATTATTATTATTATTATTATTATTATTATTATTATTATTATTATTATTATTATTATTTGTTATTATTATTATTATTATTATTATTATTATGATTTATTGTTATTATTATTATTATTGTTATTATTATTATTATTATTGTAATTTTTTTTATATAGTTTAATCGTTTATGTAATGGTTCAAAGTTGTTGGGTCTCCATCCTTCCATTTCAACCTCGAAGCAAAAGTCGAACAACACACAGACAGTGAAATATTTTATGAGTATTTTACAGAGCAATAAGAAAGAGGTAACGGGATGGGGAGAAAGAGGTAACGGGATGGGGAGAAAGAGGGAGGTAATGGATGGGGGAGAAGTGGAATGGGGAGAAGAGGTGGTGGTAGTGGTGGGGAGAAGAGGTGGTGGTCGTGTGGTGGGGAGAAGAGGTGGTGGTAGTGTGGTGGGAGGAAAGAGGGAGGTAGTGGTGGTAGTAGTGGTGGGGAGAAAGGTTAGTGATGGTGGTGATGGTGGGGAGAAGAGGTGGTAGTGGTGGTAGTAGTGGTGGGGAGAAAGGTTAGTGATGGTGGTGATGGTGGGGAGAAGAGGTGGTAGTGGTGGTAGTAGTGGTGGTGGAGAAAGGTTAGTGATGGTGGTGATGCTGGGGAGAAGGGTTAGTGGTGATGGTGGTGGTGGTGGGGAAAGAGGGAGGGACTATTGAATGCTATGTAAATGAAACGACAACAGTGGGGGGGTGGGGGGGAGGGGGAAGGAAGGGAGGTGTAGGTGTAGGTGAGGGAAGAATGAGGAGAGAATAGATGGAAGGAGGTGAAAAGTGGAAAAGTGAGAGAGAGAGAGAGAGAGAGAGAGAGAGAGAGAGAGAGAGAGAGAGAGAGAGAGAGAGAGAGAGAGAGAGAGAGAGAGAGAGAGAGAGAGAGTGTGTGTGTGTGTTTGTGAGATAGACATAGAGAGATTGTGTGTTTGAGAGAGAGACATAGAGAGAGATTGTGTGTTTGAGAGAGAGACATAGAGAGAGTTTGTGTGTTTGTGAGAGAGAGAGGGAGAGAGACGGTGTGTATAAGAGAGAGAGAGAGAGAGAGAGAGAGAGAGAGAGAGAGAGAGAGATAGAGAGATAGAGAGAGAGAGATCTGAAAGTGGCTTAGAAGGAAATTAATTTTGGTCAATATAAGAATCATTTGAAAATTTTTATATAAACAAAATAAGGATAAATCCGAGTTAAACAAAAAAAATTATAAATAAGGAATGCGGAGTAGAAGAAGAAGAAGAAGAAAAAAGAAAAGAAAAGGGGGGGAGGGGGAGGGGGAGGGGGGGGGGGAGAAAAGGGGCGTGTTTGGAATGAGGTCAAAAATGAAAGGGTTGGCAAGAGAAAGAGAAAGTTTATATAAGCATGATTTATGTATACAGGAGAGAAACACACACACACACACACACACACACACACACACACACACACACACACACACACACACACACACACACACACACACACACACACACACACACACACACACACACACACACAGAGGGAGAGAGTGAAAAAAATTTACTGAAAAATACCATGAGTGAAATATGAAAAAAATATATATAGATTTGAGTGGAAAAATGGTTGTATCTACGTGTGTGTGTGTGTGTGTGTGTGTGTGTGTGTCTTATTTTTGTAAAGTTTTTGTGAGAATATTCTTATTTCGTATGTGTGTGTGTGTGTGTGTGTGTGTGTCTATGATAATGTATGTAATTTTGTGTGTGTGTGTGTGTGTGTGCGTATGTGTGTGCCTATGATAATGTATGTAATTGTGTGTGTGTGTGCGTGTGTGTGTGTGTGTGTGTGTCTATGATAATGTATGTAATTTTGTGTGTGTGTGTGTGTGTGCGTGTGTGTGTGTATGATAATGTATGTAATTGTGTGTGCGTGTGTGTGTGTGTATGTGTGTGTGTGTGTGTGTGTGTGTGTGTGTATGATAATGTATGTAATTTTGTGTGTGTGTGTGTGCGTGTGTGTGTGTATGATAATGTATGTAATTGTGTGTGCGTGTGTGTATGTGTGTGTGTGTGTGTGTGTGTGTGTGTGTGTGTGTCTATGATAATGTATGTAATTTTGTGTGTGTGTGTGTGTGCGCGTGTGTGTGTGTATGATAATGTATGTAATTGTGTGTGTGTGTGTGTGTGTGTGTGTGCGCGTGTGTGTGTGTGTGTGTGTGTGTGTATGATAATGTATGTAATTTTGTGTGTGTGTGTGTGTGTGTGTGTGTTACTTGTTTTATGCTGCAATATTTTTCATTTTTATTTTCTGATATTGGTTTGTGTTTCTAAATGTTTTTTTTTTTTTTTTTTTTTTGCATTCCATAACATTCACCTTTATTTAATTTTCCTTTTCTATAAATTTCCCACTTTTTTATTTTTTTATTCATTGGATTTTTCTCTCCATTACTTTTTTTTTTTTTTTCCTTTTCTAATACTTTATTCCTCACCTTTTATTTTGTTTTTTTACTTATTACTTTTATTTTTACTTTACTTTATTATTTTTTTTTAGATTTTTTCTCCATTAGTTTATTTCTGACATTTTATTTTATTATTTTATTTATTATTTTTATTTCCTTCTTTAATGTTTGTTTTTTCATGTTTCTCTTAATTATCATAATGTTTTTCTTAATTATTGTATTTTTTAATCTATTTAATTATAGATTTTTTTAATTATAATTGTTTTCTTAATTATTATATTATTTTCTTCATTGTCATTGTTTTCTTAATTATTGTGCTTTCTTAATTATTGTATTTTTTGTCTTTAATTATTATATTGTTTTCTTAATTATCGTGTTATTTTCTTAATTATCATATTGTTATCTTAATTATTATTGTTTTGTCTTTAATTATCATATTGTTTTCTTAATTATCGTATTGTTTTCTTAATTATAAAGTTTTCTTAATTATTAATGTATTTTTTATCTATTTAATTATCATATTGTTATCTTAATTGTCTTTAATTATCATATTGTTTTCTTAATTATCGTATTGTTTTCTTAATTATAAAGTTTTCTTAATTATTAATGTATTTTTTATCTATTTAATTATCATATGGTTTTCTTAATTATTATTGTTTTATCTATTTGACTATCATATTGTTTTCTTAATTATCGTATTGTTTTCTTAATTATAAAGTTTTCTTAATTATTATTGTATTTTTTATCTATTTAATTATCATATTGTTTTCTTAATTATTGTAGGTTTTATTTACTTAGCATTTTGTTCAGTAACTCTTTTACTCTTTTGTTTACAGAGGGATAAAGAAAAAACGTCTTTATAAAAAATAAAACTAATTATTTTTATTATTATTATTATTAGAATCCTGGTACATAGACACGTCAGGCTATCAATATTATTATTAATAGTATTATTATAATTATTTATTATTATTATTATTATTATTATTATTATTATTATTTCAGTACTGTTAATGTTATTTATTTATTATTATTATTATTATTATTTATTATGATACAAGGTACATCTCCAAACAACATCGTAAGTCTTTTATTATGACACTTAAAATTATGTTAGGAGAGCAATGATGAAAAATGGGAAGTATAATAATAATGATGATAATGATGATGATGAAAATTAAAGTTGATGGAATATGATGAATGATGAAAATAATGAAAGAAGACCGTGAATATTATGTATAGTGGAGAATGGAAATGAGAGAGAGAGAGAGAGAGAGAGAGAGAGAGAGAGAGAGAGAGAGAGAGAGAGAGAGAGAGAGAGAGAGACAAGAGAGGGTGTGGTGTGTGTGTGTGAATAGACGAGAAGCTAAGTAGGTAAGTAGGTAAGTAGGTAGGTAGGTAGGTAGGTAGGTAGGTAGGTGATGGAAACTCGATAAACCCAATCAAGTTTTAAGATCAAAATGAGTTCACTATTCAATAGGGAAACTTTCTGGTCGCCAAATATTCATTGATAATTTGCAAATGGTGATCTAATTTTGCACTGATTTCGCTCACTGTCCCCGAAGTGAAAATGAAACTGAAAAGAATACAAAGGATATTGAAATGTGAGACAACCTATCATTTGATGCCATTACGGTTGATGTATGACCTCACGTGACCTGACCTTTCCTGACCTTACTCCCCTCCATATCGTGACCCTTCCTGCAGCATCAGGTGACCTTTCCTCACCTCACCTCACATGTATGTATGTATGTATGTATGTATATTCAATACGAGAGGATCATATGATGTGAATGAAAGCGGAAAAGTATAAGCAAATGTATGTATATATATTCAATCTATGTATAAAAATGAAATCATAAATTAACAATGAAAATAACACAACCAACGAGAGAAAAAATTCTCACTAAAACGAGGACGAAAAAAATATTACGTATAAGAATGAAATCACGTGGGTTAAATCGACAAGACCAATAAAAAAATAATGAAGACGAAAGATGAACGAATTATTCCTTAAAAGATGATAAAGAAAAATGATGAGTGATATTAAGAGATGAAACAAGTGATACTGTACACACGTGGTACAAAATTCCTGAACAGAGTGTGAGGAGCAGAAAGCTTCGAATTGTCTGGTATTGTTCATTTCCCCCCAAACAGTCACTCAGTACACCTATAGAGGCTGAGTTCGAATGTAGGGTGTGTGTGTGTGTGTGTGTGTGTGTGTGTGTGTGTGTGTGTGTGTGTGTGTGTGTGTGTGTGTGTGTGTGTGTGTGTCTGGTCAGGGATTACGTATCACAACTGTACAACCAATTGAATGTTGATGAATGATATATAATGATAGACAAAAATAAATGTGTAGATGAAATAATTATATGGAAATAATTAAATGGTATTCAGATCTTTGATTACATGAGACACAGATAGATAAAAAGTTTACTGTACAATAATTGATCTATCCTTCTATAATAATAATAATAATATAGGGACTACAACACTATGTATGATACAGACATACTATAGAATATGGCTGAGAATATTTGTTTTGCAAGGATAAAAATTGCACATGGACACGAACATGGAAATATTTTTGTTGTTGCTTAACCGTGGATGGAAGCAAAAAAAAAAAAAAAAAAAAAAAAAAAAATAATGGGGGAAGCAACAATATATATTATAATAAAAATGGGAGACACAACAATATATATATGTATATATATATGTATATATATATAAAAATTATAGTTTACAACCAGACAATCAGTTAACAACCCAGAAACACATATTTATTTATTTATTACATGTTGTTGTTCAGGTACCTATTCACATATTAAGGGTAGAGTATACTTTTGGTACATTGGAGTGCCTTGATTCCTCCAAAGTATTGCCAGGAAACAGGGACCAAAGTAACAAACATAATGGTGGTGTCCTAAGAGTTGCTTGGAATAGTTTGGAGGAATCAGATGCTCCATATTCACCAAAACTTTACTCTTCCCTTACGAGGCACCAGTCTTAAAAAAAAAAAAAAAAAAAAAAAAAAAAAAAAAAAAAAAATTGAGTGGGACGAGTTTAGAAAGAAGGGCAGAACCATCCACTCTTAACAACCCATTAAATAACTCTATATTCATCTGTAATAAACCTCATTTCAATTCACTCACAAGCTGAAGAAGATAGTAGTAGAAAATTGATATAGTAATGTATGCATGAATATTCAATTAAATGCAAAAATAATCTGTGGTAGTTTGGTGAGCTTTTTTGTCTTTATTTGAAGTTGTAATTTTTTTTTTTATAATGTGTGTTGTGTTTATTTATTTTTTAATCGACCATAGTTTTTAGTTGTTCCTATTTTTAGCACCGGTAGATATAATTTAAGTTGGCAATAATACTAAAGCCTTGGTTAATTAAGGGACCTGTGTGTGTGTGTGTGTGTGTGTGTGTGTGTGTGTGTGTGTGTGTGTGTGTGTGTGTGTGTGTGTGTGTGATGTAGTCAGAACATTGGAGGTACACGAGTCCTTCAAACATTGCCACGAAAAACACAAACACACACACACACACACATTTTATAAGAAATGAGTGGCGAGTTAAAATTCTTAAAAAAGAAAAGAAAAAAAAAATGATGTAATATAATGTTTATTTATTATTATCATTATTATTATTATTATTATTATTATTATTATTATTATTATTATTATTATTATTATTATTATTATTATTATTATTATTATTATATCGGTGCAAGAATAATTTGATGTTTATAAAGGTGAAAATCCATCTGGTAGGTATGGTTGAATGGTCTTTATTGTTTAGTGGTGGTTCTGCCTTCTGATTAATTAAGGGGGTGTGAGAATTGGGGGACAGGCTTGGGGGGAGGGTTGGGGGTGCGGGAGTAGGGGGATAGGCTTGGGAGGAGGGATGGGGGGTGCGGGAGTAGGGGAACAGGCTTGGGAGGAGGGATGGGGGGTGAGGGAGTAGGGGGACAGGCTTGGAGGTAGGGAGGGATAGAAAGCCTGTCCCCTATTCCCGCATTCCCCCTAACCCCCTCAAGCCTGTCTCCCTACTCCCGCACCTCCCCAAAACCCCTCAAGCCTGTCCCCTACTCCCACACCCCCTTAATTAAAGAATGAAAATGGGGTGGGTGGGGGGGGTGGGGGGCTCTCCTTCTACATTGTTGATTGCTGTTGTACACTGTTACATTCTCGACACATAATAAGTCAATGAATGTACTTCAGTCTAATGTACTTCAGTCTAATGTACTTCAGTCTAATGTACTTCAGTCTAATGTACTTCAGTCTAATGTACTTCAGTCTAATGTACTTCAGTCTAATGTACTTCAGTCTAATGTACTTCAGTCTAATGTACTTCAGTCTAATGTACTTCAGTCTAATGTACTTCAGTCTAATGTACTTCAGTCTAATGTACTTCAGTCTAATGTACTTCTAAAATATGGGCAAAAATTACATATATACTGTACATACACATAAAAATATAATGAATGAATAATGACGAGTAAATTCCTATCTATAATATGCTATACTTAACTAACACAGTTTTTTTTACTGCACTATAAATTCATGAGCAAGATATACAAGCAAAAAAATATTTAATTAAAAAAAACTTGACTCTCTGAAGACAGCAAGTATCCTAAACACATACAGATGAACAAGTAGAAAAAGCACAAACAAGGACAATGTTTATTTTTTATTTATTATGGCTGTATAATTATAGCAACATTCATTTTATTATGGCTGTATAATTATAGCAACATTCATTTTATTATGGCTGTATAATTATAGCAACATTCATTATTATTATTCACTGCTGTTTCCAAGTTCACACCAATCACGTTCCACTTTACAAAAAAAAAAAAAAAAATGAAAACAAAAAATGAAAAAAAAAAACCTGCAGAGATGTTGTGTTGTCCTATACATACATACATACATATATATATATATATATATATATATATATATTATTTGCACTTTTTACTCGCTCAACTGTACATGGCTATGGTACACACCACTAAAACTACATACAACACACTTTATTACGGACTAGTATCACATATCGAGACCTCAGCATAAAAAGTTTTAGGTGTCAGGGAGCTAGAGAGAAAAAGATAGAGAAATGGACGAAGAGAGAAGAGAAGAGAAGAGGAGAGGGGTGTTTAAATCCCACATATATTATTATTATTATTATTGTTACTATTTATTATTATTATTATTGTTACTATTTATTATTATTATTATGCTTTATTATTCATTATTAACCTTCTTGTACACGAATGAGTAACACTTGTTATTGTTTTGTAGATAATAATAATTATAATAATGTGTCTGTATTCCTTTATGCAATCGTTGCAATATTAGATTCCCATGCAATCGAATGAAGAAGTTTATTTTTTCATGATGATCAATGCATGAGTTAATGTGAAATAATTATGAATGGCAAGTATAAATAATTACAAACAATTATGAGTTATTTGCCAAATTAATATTTCATTAATATTATCTTATTAATAATTAATGTGAATTATCGTAAACATTTAGTGATGTTATAAAGGTTTGAGTTAAATATCTTAAGTTTAAAGGGGTGGGTGGGAATAGGGGACAGGCTTAGGGGTGGGTGGGAGTTGGGGGGTGCGGGAATAGGGGGACAGGCTGGAGGGGTGTGTGTGTAGAAAGAATGTCCCCCTATTCCCGCACCCTCCAAGCCTGTCCCCCTACTCCCGTACCCCCCAAAAAATAAACCAACCCCCCTAAACCCCCCAAGGCTGTCCCCCTATTCCCGCACCCCCTTAAATGAATAAATCCGTGAACGAGAAGGTTAATAATAAAAAATGATTACTCCATTTTGTGACTTAAACTGTGCACCGTGTTTATTGTCAGAATTATTGTGAATTATTTATTATATTTGTCATGGATAACTAACATATGCTAACTTGTCTCTCCTTTCATCTAATATATTTTATTGTCACAACTAAAATTGATGGTTATAGGGTTTATTATTATTATTATTATTATTATTATTATTACGTGTGGGATTCAATGGATTTGCTCTCCAATGTCTCCTCTCCATCCCTCCTCTCTCCATCCCTCCCTCAAATCCCTCCACCTCTACGTAAGAATTGATGGTTATAGGGATTATTATTATTACGTGTGGGGATTCAATGGATTTTCCCCTCCAATGTCTTCTCTCTCCTCTCCTCTCCTCTCCTCTCCTCTCCTCTCCTCTCCTCTCCTCTCCTCCACCTCTCCTCCACCTCTACGTAAGAATCGGGAATTTGTTACACTTAAAGACTGGGGAAACTCGTACGATGGAAACTCGTACGATGGAAACTCGTACGAAGGAAACTCGTGACGTGGTACTCTGTTTCTCACGCATGATCAGTAGGTAGGTAGGTAGGTAGGGTTAGTCTAGTCAGTCGTACAGTTGGCTACAGGAGTTCATACACACACACACACACACACACATGCACAGGTTATATGGAAAGAGAGAGGTCATTCATTACTGTGGAAGTACTGCAAGGATTCAATGGTCTACCAAGTGACTCAGTGATTACCAAAACAACAAACCTAATAATAATAAGAATGTTGTATTGTAGTTACATAGTTTGACATTACAAAACAACAAAACAAATAATAATGTTGTATTGTAGTTACAGTTACATAGTTTGATATTACAAAACAACAAACCAAATAATAATGTTTGTTGTATTGCAGTTACATAGTCTAATATAATTTTCTCTATGTTGTAAACCTTTGAAAATAACAGCATGTGTATGAATTCTTGTACCCAATTGTGCTATCATGTACAGTTGCCTCCACTCCCGCGTTTCACCCCTCACGTTGCCAATGTTGGGTCAGTCAGAAATTCGAATCCCGATCCACAAGTTAAAAAATTCGAAACATTCATATCCTTAGAGTGAAAGATATGAATGTTTCGAATGTTTTAACTTGTGAATTGTACAGTTGAAGACACATGTGAGTGAGTGAGTGGGTGGCTCTTTGTGTTGGTGACAAAATAATGGTTTGCAAACATATAAAAATATCAACCAAGCCTGTCCCCTACTCCCACACCCCCGTAATTTAAGAGTGAGAGAGAGAGAGAGAGAGGGGGGGGGGGGCGCCACAACACACACACACACACACACACACACACACACACACACACACACACACACACACACATGTATATTTTGCTCTCACTCACAAGTTACATGTAGATTTGTCCATATGTAGAGACAATAATAATAATAATAAAATATATATAATGTTTGTTTTCGCTACACCATACAATAATAAGATTTAAATGGGTATATAATTATAGCACATTATTTTGGAGGGGTGGGGGTGGGGAGGGGGGGAGGGGGGGGAGCAAATGATTCCTCCAAACTAGTCCAGGCAACAAGGATACCATTATTTTTTTCTTCCTTCTTCATGTGGGTGTGTTTCCTGGCATACTTTGGAGGAATCAAGACACTCCAATTTACTATCATCACATTCCCTCAAGACAAAAAAAAAAAAAAAATAGGATTGTAATAATTATAAATAAGTAATAGTTAAATCATAATTAAAATAATCACCATAAAAAACCATAGTAATTATCATATAAAACCATAGCCTCCATTATTTTTGTCTTTAATCATCTTTTGTTGTCTTTCTTGTACCGTCACTATATGAGAAAATAAAAACAAAAAAGAGAGACATCATAATCACACTATCATAATAATTCATCACATCATCACTATTTATTATAATTTTTTTCTTCAATCGTGACTCCACTGAGAAAAAAAACTTACACACCCACACACACACACACACACCCACACACACACACCCCACACACACACACCCCACACACACACACACACAACCTGCCTTGTTTATTAATGAAGTAATTCCTGTTTAAATTTGTTTTTTTAATAGTATATCTTAGTTTGTATATATTTTATTAACTAAAAAAAGAATTGAAAAAAGGTAAGTTGTTTTTATAATATATTTGTAATTATTAACTAAAACAATAAAGATAAGTTGTTTTTATGATATATTTGTAATTATTAACTAAACAAATTATGGGAAGTTAAGTTTTTTTTTATATATATTTGTAATTATTAACTAAAAAGAATTGAAGAAAGATAAGTTGTTTTTATGATATATTTGTATTTATTAACTAAACAAAATTTAAGAAATAGAAGTAAAATATAAACAGCTTGTTTACTCTTGTTTGTTTTGTTTAGTGGGGGGGGGGGTGTTTGTCTGTGGCTGACACTTGGCACACACACACACACACACACACATACTGTACACACATACATCAGCATACGCACATAGAGATTATCATACACACACACACGCCGCCACACACTCCTGTTTGCATATACCAATGGAAACACACACACACACATACACATTGGAAACACACACACACACACACACACCCTCCCTCCCTCCCCTCCTATCTCGCCCCACACACACTCACTCACTCCCTTCCTTCCCTTCCCTTCCCTTCCCCTTCCTTCCCTTCCCTTCCCCTCGCCTCCCTTCCCTTCCCTTTTCCTGGAGTTCATTTAATTAACTTCTCGTTTAGGTGTAATTAATACGAGGTGTCAGGGGAATGAGGGCTCCCCATTTTTCTATGTAGGAGAGTAATTTTCATTTATTTAATGGATGTAATATTTGTTGTTTTTGTTGTTGTTGTTGTTGTTGCTGTTGTCTTTTATGGTATTATGTCATGATCATATTATACATCTATTGTTGTTGTTTGTTGTTGTTGTTGTTGTAAATGAAAGCAACTTAGTGAAATTGTACACACGCAAACCACTCCTTTATGTGAAATGTACTTGTGTGTGTGTGTGTGTGTGTGTGTGTGTTTGGGTTGTACTTGTGTATGTGTTGTACTTGTGTATGTGTTATGGTTGTATGTGTTGATAGTACGTGTGGTTTTGTGTGTGTGTGTGTTATGATAGTACAGTACATGTCTGTGTGTGTGTGTGTATGTATGGTATAGTGGTTCTAAGTGTACAATATTATTTTGTATGTTATGGTAGCTAGTGTATGTTATGGTAGCGTATGTTATGGTATGGTTGCGTGATGAGACTGGGGGTTTGTTTATCAGTATAGTGTCCCGTGGGTGAGACAGATGGCAGCACCTCTTCCATTACCTTGATCAACTCACGCACCTTCACACACACACACACACACACACAGGGCCAAGTGGGAGGGAAGATAGGGGCAGGAAGGGAAGCAGGGAGAGGGAAAGAGACAGAGACAGAATGGGTGTAAGGAAAGGGAAAGGGAAGAGGGACAGAATGAGTGTAAGGTGAGGGACAGAAGAGGTTAAATGAGAGGTGTAGAGAGGGATTGAAGAGGTGTAGGGAGAGGTAAGTGTGGTTGGGTGAGAAAAGAGGGAGCTATATAGAAATGAGGGAAAGGTGGAGGTGAATAGAGAAAAAAAAAAGACGAAAGTAGCCATTAATTAAAAGATTCTGTGATCGTGTGTGAAAAATTATAAAGAGATTTCTGATTACTCCTGACCATGCCACGAAACAATCTCTCTCTCTCTCTCTCTCTCTCTCTCTCTCTCTCTCTCTCTCTCTCTCTCTCTCTTCCTATCATTTCATTCATTTCTCTTTTTCTTTTTGTTTCCACTCTTCCTATCATTTTGTTAATTTCTTTCTTCATTTGTTTACACTTTCTTCTTCCTTCTCTGCTATTGTCATCTCTCCTTTATTAACTAGGGTAGCAATAATGTACCATACTAAAGTGAACCATGTATCCTCCCTACATAAGGCCCAGAATGGCTCATAGGGGGGTCAGGTTAGGGCATACTAGGGACTGTAAGACCCGTAGTTTAAAAAAAATTGAGGGCCCTTACTGGAGCTCTATGAATCCTCCAAAATAATCCAGGCCACAGAACCCTTCAGTATTTCTAATAGGGAATCTGTTGCCTGGAGTAGTTTGGAGAATTCATGGAGCTCCAGTAAGGGCCCTCAAATTTTTTAAAACTACGGGTGTAAGATCTTAGTGGGAAGTTATTTTTGCGAACTTTTGAGATCTTGTTGTTTAATGTTTTGTTCGTCATTATGTTACAGTGGTGGTCAATAATAATCATCCACATATGGGTATCTCAAACAATTTACTTTTTTCACGTTCACATATGTTATTGTTTTCAATAGTGTGTAGCTACTTGTATTAAATTCAGTGTTGGTAGTTAACGTGCGTGTGTGTGTGTGTGTGTGTGTGTGTGTTATTGTTTTAAGTAGTGTGTAGCTGTTTGTATTAAATTAAAAGATGGTAGTTAACCTATTTATTGGAAAGTTTATCATATAAGGAACAGAGGGAAGCTGTCAAACTCTTAAGCGAGTTACCCCTATATGAATGAACATATTTGACCGCGACTGTACAACTATCGTAAGTATACCTGGATATAGATGTTATATATTATTATTGGTTATGATTTTGTACAGAAATCGTATGTATAAATGAATTAATATATATTGTATATGATGTTTTATACAACATCTCCTTAAGTGTAACTTCATATTATGTATATATTAAACTAAGGTATATATATATATATATATATATATATATATATATATATATATATATATATATATATATATATATATATATATATATATTGTCTTTATTTATACTTATATAGATTTACTTCTGAATCATTACAGTGGATAGTAAACAGAATCGCGTTGGAGAAAAATTCAATATTTTCTCCACTGTTGGTTAATTAAACTTTGAATAGGAGTTTAAAACTATATATAAATATGGCACTGTATGAGCAACAAAGATATTGTGAGACACCAACAACCCAACCCCCAACCAACCCACCACTAAATGATCAATAATTAACCAGCTAAACGATTAGTAATTAACGATTGGCTACAGATCTTGGAAGTTGTCAGAGGTTAGTGGTGGTGGTGGCAATGAGGAAAAAAGAGGAGGAGAAAGAGGAGGAGGAAAAACGTAAGAGGAGGAGGAAAAACGTAAGAGGAGGAAAAACGTAAGAGGAGGAAAAACGTAAGAGGAGGAGGAAAAACGTAAGAGGCAGAAGAGGAATTGACGCTGTAAAGGAGAGAGAGGAAGTTAAAGAGAAGAGGAAAAATCAAATATAATATAATATCAGAAGTGGAAGAAGGAAAATGAATGAAATAAATGAGGCAGAATACAGTGGGTTAATCTGGAGCAAATGATTCCTCCTAATTATTCCTAGCAACGAAAAACCATTATATTTTGTTCATCTGGTTCTGTTTCCTGGCTGACTTTGGAGGACTAAGTTGCTCCAGATTTACCAAAAGGAAACTTACTTACTATCCGCTTAATTAAGAGGGTGCGGGAATAAGGGGTCAGGCTTGGGGGGGGGGGGTGCGGGAATAAGGGGACAGGCTTGGGGGGGGAGTAGGATTTTTTTGGGGGGTTGGGAGGGTGCGGGAATAGGGGACAGGCTTTCTACCCGCCTCAAGCCTGTCCCCCCTATTCCCGCACCCCCCCAAGCCTGTCCCCTACTCCCACCCCCCCTTTTAAGAGAGTAAATATGTAATAATTAATGTTTTTATTTTTTTGCTTTATAGGTGAACGGTGACAAAGACTACATAAGCTGATTATAATGAAAGGTAAGTGAAGAGGTAATATTATTTTACCTGAGTTTATTAATTAATTTTATAATATGGTGTTATGTGATTGACTTTTAATTTTAATCTCTCTCTCTTTCTTTCTCTCATAAACACAGTCTCTCTCTCTCACACACACAGTCTCTCTCACACACACAGTCTCTCTCTCACACACAGTCTCTCTCACACACACAGTCTCTCTCACACACACACAGTCTCTCTCACACACACACAGTCTCTCTCTCACACACACACAGTCTCTCTTTCACACACACAGTCTCTCTCTCACACACACAGTCTCTCTCACACACATACACAGTCTCTCTCTCACACACATACACAGTCTCTCTCTCACACACATAAACAGTCTCTCCTTTCTCTCTCTCTTACACACACACACACACACACACACAGTCTCTCTCTCTCTCTTTAATTTTACATTTGCTTCAGTCTGTAGGTGATGTTTTGACTTTACCCAATTAACCAGTTTAGATAATTAATTTACAAACCATTTTCCTTTTATAGTTTTTATTTTCGATTACCAACAACAACTTTTAAAATTACACACACAGTAGTAACATTCAATCAATAGATTTTGAATATTTTTTGACATAATTAAGGTACAAACTTGTTCTGTATCATTTTCTCAAAAAAAAAAAAAAAAAAAAAAAAATCTTAAAAAAAAAAAAAATATTGGTTTGGTGACATGTGTAGGGAAATATAAATTGTTAAGTTGGTTCTGCATGTTCTATCTTACACCTCGTTGTCAAGTTAGAAGCCTATGTTGAGATTCCAAACCTATACAATAGAACGTGAAGGTAGCGTAGTGGGAAGACCGAAGGGATGTGAGAAAAAGTAAATGTGTGTGTGTGTGTGTGTGTGTGTGTGTGTGTGTGTGTGTGTGTGTGTGTGTGATTGATTCAGTGTGTGTAGTGTAGTGTTGTGTGAGAGAGATTGAGTTTATGTGTATGTGTGTGATTGATTGATTGATTGATTGTGTGTGTGTGTGTGTGATTGATTGAGTGTGTGTGTGATTCAGTGTGTGTGTGATTGATTGATTGTGTGTGTGTGATTGATTGATTGATTGCGTGTGTGTGATTGATTGATTGATTGCGTGTGTGTGTGATTGATTGTGTGTGTGTGTAGGAAGAAATTTACTCAAAACAGAAATGGGCGTGACAGGAATATGTGTGTGTGTGTGTGTGTGTGATTGATATGAGTTTGTGTGTTCATGTGTGTGTATGTGTGTAGGAATATATTTACTCCAAACAAGAATGGGCGTGACAGGAATATTTGATAGCCAAGTACAAGTAAATACAAGTACAAGTAAATACAAGTACAAGGCAGGCGATGCAGACCAAGAGTAGTGATTCCCAGAAAAGAGTGATTAGGTGTGGACTAGTCGAGTATCTAGATGACAATAATGACTCCTGTATACAATTGTTGGTGTAAGACAAGACTTATATAAACAAACAAGGTATTAAAAAAAAAAAAAAAAAAAAAAAAAAAAACTAGGATAGGTCTCTCGCGTAAAGAAAACCTTAGACAATATTATTATTTTCACGGTAGGTAATGTACAGTCGGCAGCATAAGTTCGCTTCATTTCTACCTGCATATGTATTCGCTATAGTGATGATGTTGTAATACAATTTTATTGCAGTGATGACACAGATAGTCATCATATGGTAAATGACGTATGTATGTATGTTGGAATAAAAATTGATTCAGAATGCAACTATCTGGTCATAATTATTAGCAAATTTTTTAAGTACATGAGATGGACACGAATTTATGCTGCCGACTGTACAGTAAGTTAGACTTGATAAATTTGTGCTCCTGACAAAGTGTATTTATATAAAGTCAACTTCCTAGTCAATTAGTCCCATTATCGATACATATTCATTATCATGTATGTATATATATGAAAAGTTTTAGTAGGACACTTTGAAAGCCGACTGACACACAAGTTCTGGGACCTGGACTTTGATTTATAAGGGCACAAGTTCTGGTTCCTGGACTTTGATTTATAAGGGCACAAGTTCTGGTTCCTGGACTTTGATTTATAAGGGCACAAGTTCTGGTTCCTGGACTTTGATTTATAAGGGCACAAGTTCTGGTTCCTGGACTTTGATTTATAAGGGCACAAGTTCTGGGACCTGGACTTGGTTAATAAGGGCACAAGTTCTGGGACCTGGACTTTGATTTATAAGGGCACAAGTTCTGGGACCTGGACTTTGATTTATAAGGGCACAAGTTCTGGGACCTGGACTTGTTTGATAAGGGCGCCACTAGATATATAATATATATATATATATATGGGATATTTGTAACCATTACTTGGTGAACTAAACACTAACATGGCGCTTCATGTGCAGACTAAGATGGTCTGAACGAGAGAATGCACGGTCACATAGGCGACATTGGAAAGGTCTATCCCCCGTGTGTTTCCTCAGGTGTCGGGTCAACTCATCAGACCTCGCAAACTTCCAGCCACAACCCTTCCAGTGGCACATGTAAGGTTTCTCACCCGTGTGTGTACGTAGATGTGCTTTAAGATGTGAAGACTTGGTGTAGGTCTTCTGGCAGCCTGGGTGTTGACATGTGTGTGCCGTCACCTTCTTTCTTCCAGTAGGTTTCTTGGTGACTTTAGGTTCTGTTGGGTCTGGTGGTGGTGGGGGTTGGGGTCTGGTCTGGGAAGGGGGTGGTGCCTGGGGGGTACAAGGTGTTGGTGGTGGTGGTGGTACATTTTCTTGTTTCATATTCTTACTTCGTCGTGAGTCAGTGAGTGTGAGAGCCTGACAAGACGGGGCTGTAGTGACAGGTGTGGACAACAGTTCTGACAGGTTGGGTGAGGAAGGTGGTGTCATTACCTTCACTAGTGTCTGCAGGGTGTGGCGAGTGAGGGCGTGAGTTGTTAATGGAGCTGTTACTCCTCTCGGGGTCGCTGCCCCCGATACCCTCACCCCTGGGGGCAGCTCTTCATTATCGGGGGAGGCAGGGGGTGATATCTGACCATGGATATAAGTGACTTGGGTAACTGCCTGTAGGTTTGCACCAGGAGGTTGTGGGGCAGACGCTGGTGTAGGTGGAGGAAGGGGAGGAGGTGCTGTCACTGTAGACACTGATGGCAGAGAAGTACCATATGTAGGGAAGGTCATACCACGAGGTTGTAGTGTGGTAATGGAAGGTAACTTAGTGGAAGGATCTACTTGTGGGAACTGATAATGGTGTGTAGGTGGAGGGGGAGGAGGGGCAGGGGCTGGATAGTGTCCCTCCGCCGCACTCTTGGCCAGAGCATCCAAGTCCACAAAGTCCTCTGACTGTGTGAGTCCAGGTCCATCTAACACTACAGGGTATGTGGTTCTCATCTCCTCAGCAACATACGCCTCCACATCTAAACCATCCATATAAACATGATATGGTGATGGATATTGATAACCTTCCAGACTGGACGTAGCATCATCATGATAGTTATGACCTTCATCACTACCATGTCCGCTCATCACTGCCTCATGTGGGGGGCAAAAGTTGGTTGAGTAGTTGTGGGAGTGGGAGTGTGAGTGTGTTCTAGGAGTGAGTGGTGCCGTGAGTGCCTGTGAGAGGATAGAGGGTGTGTGTGGCATCCCTGGAGCTGAGAACACCACTGACGATGACACAGAAGGTGACGACGACGAAGTGGTGGGCGGGGGTGGGGGTAAATGGGGTGGTGGTGCTGGTGCCATGGAGGGGAGTGGGGTGGGGTCAGGAGTGCCAACAGTGTCCCCCAACAACACAGTCTCTATGTCCTGCCACATCTGAGGGAGAAACAAAAAACGATTTATTAGTCTGGGGGAAATATACGTATTAAATTAAGGAGAAATTTTGTGTTTGTAAATCTGGAGAAACTGTATCCTCCAAACTAAATGAGAGGAGGAGAGAACATAAACAGGCTACAGAGGGAGAGTGTAAGAGATAGAATACAAAGAGGAAAATGTACATGTATGTATATATGTAGGTGTGTTGATAAGAAGAGGAGGTGACCCAGAATCTAAACTTAAGGGAGGGTGGAATTGATCGTAAACTTGGCTTGATGTGAATTGAAAACACAGCATGGGGTTAGATCAGGTTGGTTACAGAGAGGCTGGTGGTAGGGGAAGGGGAAGGGGGAGGGGAGGGAAGGGAAGGGAAGGGAAGGGAAGGGAAGGGAAGGGAAGGGGGCCGTGTGTGAGTGGGTTGGTTACAGAGAGGCTGGTGGTAGGGGAAGGGGAGGGGAAGGGGAAGGGAAGGGAAGGGGAAGGGAAGGGAAGGGAGGGGAAGGGGGCCGTGTGTGAGTGGGTTGGTTACAGAGAGACTGGTGGTAGGGGAAGGGGAGGGGAGGGGGCAGTGTGTGAGTGAGTGAGTGGTTTCAGAGCTATGAAGCCACGTTATGAGGCTGAGGGGTTTTAAGAGGAGAGTGAAGGAGAGTGAAGGGTTGATTAGGTGAGTCTGGGAAATGGATTTTATACCACTCACGTGAGGAATATTTACATTATTATTATTTATTATTATTATTATTATTATTATTTTAAGTACAATAGACGTAGCGTACAAACTAAATAAAGTAGCGTAGATTTTGGTTACTATTTATGCTAAAAGGATCTTGGAATTGTGGATGAAAGGGAGTAAGTAAGGCAGGAAACTTTACTTATTCAATCAAGATTCTTAATTTAAGGAAGAGTATACTTTTGGTATATTGGAGTGCCTTGATTCCTCCAAAATATGCCAGGAAACAGGACCTGATGGACAAAAACAAAGGTGTCCTGTTGCTTGGAATAGTTTGGAGGAATCAGTTGCTCCAGATTTACCAACACTGTACTTCACCCATAAGATTGAGTAGGCAATATAAAAACAAGTTGAAAGAGTCAGGTCAGGTAGGTCAGGTTAGATTAGGTTAGGTCAGGTCATGTTATGTCAGGTCATGTTAGGTCAGGTCATGTTAGGTCAGGTCATGTTAGGTCAGGTCAGGTCAGGTCAGGTCAGGTTAAAGAAACAATCGCTCTAGACTCGAAATAGGAAAAGACACTTGTTTGGAAATAGAGTATACACAGGTAACTAATAGAGCAAGTCTTGTGCAAAGGAAACAAAAAAAAGTGGAAAAAAAAAATGTGGAAAAAAATAATTATATGTGGAAAAAAATAATTATATGTGGAAAAAAAATAATTATATGTGGAAAAAATAATTATATGTGGAAAAAAAATAATTATATGTGGGAAAAAATAATTATGTTCAAACCAACATGAAATATTGTTTAAACTTAGGCTATGTTCTCCTGGTCTACCCAAACATGACTTAACTAACTAACTTGATTTCATAACTAACACTGCATCAAGTAGCTTAATTTAATGACCTAATTAAATTTTAGAAACTTGAAAATAATATGTACAATATAATATACCACAACTTCAAGTAGATATATTATACAGAAACCTGAAATTATATATCACAACTTCAAGTGAATATATATACCACAACTTCATGTAGTACCAATAAACTAATCTATTTAAATATTAGAAACTTCAAAATATATATAAATATCACAACTTGATGTGGCTAAATGAAGTTACTGATCTACTTAAAATTTGAGAAACTTGAAAATATATATACCACAACTTCAAGTGAAAATATATACCAAAACTTCATGTAGGACAAATAAACAGAGCCACTTAAAATTTGAGAAACTTGAAAATATAATACCACAACTTGACGTCGAAAAGAATATTGTGTGTAGCAGGGAACACACTGGGAATAATAGGAGGGTGAGCAAGTGTTAGTTTATTGGTGGGTAGAATACTGATGAGTCTGATGAGATGTTTGGGTGAAGAAAATGATCGCGTGGCCTAAATGCATTCTGGCTAATAGGTAATCCCAGTGTTGGTGCTTTATTATGGTCAGTTATGAAGGGAGAATGTAGAAGGGAAAAGCAAGCAGAGTGTGTGTGTGTGTGTGTGTGTGTACAAGGTGTGTGTGTGTGTGTGTGTGTGTGTGTGTGTGTGTGTGTGTGTGTGTGTGTGTGTGTGTGTGTACAAGGTGTTTATGATGTGTACAGTGTGTGTGTGTGTGTACAAGGTGTTTATGATGTGTACAGTGTATGTGTGTGTGTGTGTGTACAAGGTGTTTATGATGTGTACAGTGTGTGTGTGTGTGTGTACAAGGTGTTTATGATGTGTACAGTGTGTGTGTGTGTGTGTGTGTGTGTGTGTGTGTGTACAAGGTGTTTATGATGTGTACAGTTGATCTCATAAGTTCGTATACACCACTGTGACATCAAGGGTTCGTATCCACCAGAAAAATGTAGTTAATTAAATTCCCCCAACACTAAACTTATCTCGTAATCTTATTTGACAAACACTTCAATCGGTTAGCAGAATAAAAAAAATCCCTACCTTATGTTGTGTAGAATAAAAAAAAAAGATCCCTGATAACAAAAAAAAGAAAAAAAAATCCGATAAAAAAAAAAAAATCCGATAAAAAAAAAAAAAATCCCTGATAAAAAAAAAGAAAACAAAATCCCTGATAAAAAAAGAAAAGAAAAAATCCCTGATAAAAAAAAAAATCTGATAAAAAAAAAAGATCCCTGATAACGAAAAAAAAAACGATAAAAAAAAAAAATCCCTGATAAAAAAAAAAAAAAAAAATCCCTGATAAAAAATAAAAAAAAATCTCTGATAAAAAAAAAAAAAGATTCCTGATAACGAAAAAAAAAAAAATATCTGTGTACGAATTTCTGAGACCGACTGTACAAAGTGTATGTATGATGTGTACAACTATAATGAAGAGCCACGTGAAGGTGAATCAACAACAACAATAACAACAACAAAAATAATGATTGGTGTGGTATTATTATTGTTGTTGTGCTGGGAATGAATAAATAGATTATGAAAAAGTATAAAAGTAAGTCGAGTTGTACAGGTAAAAGTCGTCGTCGCTTTGTTTGTTTGTTTGTTTGTTTATAAAATAGTGCAGGCGTTTCCTAAATAAAGATATAAATAAATAAATAAAGCAATACTGATAACCACCATAATGATAATTTGATTAACAGTTTACTCAATAATCCACCAATCTCTTAATATAAAGCTGCAGCAAAAACGTCAGAGCCAATTATTATTATTATACACTAAAAACTATTTCTCCACCACCACCACTCTCTCCTCGTTCTAATATTTTTCTCCACCACCACACTCCCAGCTCCTCTCTCCCCCCCCTCCCCCCTCTCTCCCCCCCTCCTCCTCTCTCTCCCCCCCTCCCCCCCCTCATCCTCTCTCCCCCCTCCTCGTCATTCTCAGCTCAAGAAAATGTCTCGTTAGAATGCAAGGGAGCATGTGACTCCATTATTACTGTCAGTCAAGAGCAACTCACTTCACTTCACTTCACCCACCCAAACCTAACCTAACCACACCACAACCATCGACCTCATTGATGTTTCTGTAGGGTTTTTTTTCCCCTTCGGTCTCTTATTAACTGAGGTTTATTTGCATAGCGTCAACGCGTGTGGTTTACGACGAGAGAGAGAGAGAGAGAGAGAAGAGAGAGAGAGAGAGAGAGAGAGAGAGAGAGAGAGAGAGAGAGAGAGAGGGAGGGAGGGATTCAGATAATGGGATGGGAATGAAGGAAGGGAGGGAGGAAGGGGAGATAAGATGGTGTCAGATAATAGAATGGGAATGGAAGAAGGTAGGTAGAGAGGAAGGGAGTGTGGGGTGGATGGATGAAAGGGATGGAAGGGAGAAGAAAAATAGAAACGAGATAGTGAACAGGGAAAGATGGGAAGAAGGTGTGTGTGATAATGGGACGTTAGATGGGTGAGCTTATATCACAACACACACACACACACACACACACACAGACACACACAGACACAGACACAGACACAGACACACACACACACAGACACACACACACACACACACACACACGTATTCACATTTATATGCACATGATCAAGTAGGAACACACATATGACACTAGTTGAGAGAGAGAGATAAATTGATGATCATTATAAGGCGAAGAAAATGGGGTAATTTGAGGAGGGAAAGGAGGGGAAGATCAGAGAGGTTAAGAGTGGAGTTTGTGGATGACGAGAGGGATTGTCTGAAAATAGAGCACAGTGATTTACTATGCTTGAGTGCCTGGATTCACTCAAGCATGGATGAGAGAGAGAGAGAGAGAGAGAGAGAGAGAGAGAGAGGAGGAAAAGACGACCGAGATACAGGTGACGAAGGAAAATGGTGATGATGATGATGGTGGGAAAGATGGAGAGAATTAGGAGAGAGAGGTGACGAACAGAGACGAAGGAAAATGGTGGTGATGATGGTGGTGGGAAAAATGGAGAGAATTAGGAGAGGAAGAAGAATGAAAGTTAATGGGAATAGTCTAAAAGGGGTGTACTGATTAAATCGAAAAAATTTAATGATTGTTAATTATGGAGAAAGGATGTAATATTTGTTAATTAAGGAGAAAGGATGTAATATTTGTTAATTATGGAGAAAGGATGTAATATTTGTTAATTATGGAGAAAGGATGTAATATTTGTTAATTAAGGAGAAAGGATGTACTGTTTGTTAATTAAGGAGAAAGGATGTACTGTTTGTTAAGGAAGTGCAGTTTGTAGGAAGGAGATGGATGTATGTTGATAAAAATGAAGACAGTGTGAGGGAGATTAGACCTTCTGTTTTTCCTTCTTCCTCCTTCCTCCCCAACTTCTCTTCTCCCCAACCCCTCTTCTCTTCTCCCCAACCTCTCTTCTCCCCGTCTTCCCTCCTATGTCCCCCTCTTTCCCCACTCCACCTCTTTGTCTCAGTTCCCCCTCCTTATTGTCCACACCCACTCCACCCCTTCTAATCTCACTTTAACACCCCCCCCCACCACTCTCCCCCCACCCTTCCCCCACCCACCCAACTACTCCTTCCCCCACCCACCCCACTACTCCCCCCCACCCCCACCCCCACCACTACTCCCCCCACCACCACCACCACTCCCCCTTTTGACTCTGACTGCGACACTGTTTTAAATGCAAGGCGCAGGAGGAACACGGAAGCGAGAAAGAGATAAATGTTGCATAAACAAGTAAGGATAAAATGACCCGAGAGCGACACACAAAACACAGTTAATTAAGCAACCCCTTCACTCCCAGACAAGAGAAGAGATAAGCAAGCAAGCAAGCAACTGTGAGGTAAAGAGGTTGGTGAATAAAACTTGAAGTAAAATAGACTAGTAAAGTAAAAAGAGTAGGGACCAGCAGGAGTAAGAGTAAGGAGGGACCCACAACAGCAAGAAGAGTAGGGAAGAATAGCAGTAAGAGTAAGGAGGGAGGGACAGCAGTAAAAGTAAGAATAAACAGCAGAAAGAGTAGGTAGCTTAAGTAGAGTGTATATAATTATTAACTTCAACTTTATGTATGTGTGTGATAAGAGTGGGTTTATTAGTTACACATTGTACTCTGAGCCAATGTCATTTCAAACACTGTATGTAATTTGCTTCATATAAAATGTCTCGTGCACTTTATATCAATCTGTATGACAACATAACCTGACACACACACACACACACACACACTTGAGCATGTGTAGTGAAATTTAATTCTCTCTCTTTCTCAACCTAACCTAACCTCTCTCTCTCTCTCTCTCTCTCAACCTAACCTAACCTCTCTCTCTCTCTCTCTCTCTCTCTCTCTCTCTCTCTCTCTCTCTCTCTCTCTCTCTCTCTCTCTCTCTCTCTCTCTCTCTCAACCTAACCTAACCTAACCTAACCTCTCTCTCTCTCTCTCTCTCAACCTAACCTAACCTAACCTAACCTCTCTCTCTCTCTCTCTCTCTCTCAACCTAACCTAACCTCACCTCTCTCTCTCTCTCGATACAACCTAACCTCTCTCTCTCTCGATACAACCTAACCTCTCTCTCCCTCTCTCTCTAAACACAGCCAAACTACTTCACCTCTCTCTCTCTCTCTCTCTCTCTCTCTCTCTCTCTCTCTCTCTCTCTCTCTCTCTCTCTCTCTCTCTCCTGCCGTACTACGTTGGTTAAAGTTAATCTTGACCCTGACCAATATTTGTGTCTTATAATTGAGGTCACCTTTGTACTGTTCTCCCTATAGGCTTTCTAATTACTGCCTTGTTTAGTCATAGTATTAATCTTTCATGGCTTATTTTTCCTTTATTATCTTTTATGTATTATTTTATTTTATTATCTTTCATGTCTTATTTTCTTTCATGTCTTGTTTTTCTTTATTATCTTTCATGTCTTATTTTCCTTTATCATTCATGCATTATTTTCTTTTGTCTTGTTTTCCTTTATTGTCTTGTTTTCCTTTATTATCTTTCATGTCTTATTTTCCTTTATTATCTTTCATGCATTTATCTTTATTTTTATTTAATCTTTATTTAGTTATGTTTCGTCGTCAGAATTTTTTTTTTTTTTTTTTTTGCCCCTCCACCCCAATATAAAGTTTGAAAATAATGAAAGGCAGTAGATTAAATTTATTATTAATTTTTTAAACTTTATTTATTATTAACTATTTTTATTTATCATTATTATTTATTATTATTATTATTAATTATTATTTATCATTATTATTATTAATTATTATTTATTATTATTATTATTTATCATTATTATTATTATTATTATTTATCATTATTATTATTATTAATTATTATAATTATTTTTATTATTATTATAATTATTTATTATTATTATTATTATTATTGTTTTTCATATTGGCAGCTCCTCCTTGTATAATGTTCCTCCTTTATTTATTTATTTATTTATTATTATTATTATTATTCATATTGGCAGCTTCTTCAAACTTCCTTTCCACGCTTCATTGTTCCAGTTAATTATTGCTTCTCCACCCCTTCCTTCCTTCCTTCCTTCCTTCCTTCCTTCGCCTTATCTACTCTTCACGTCGTCTTATTTCATTTTTCTTACGATTTTTATTTTCTCATCTTATTTCATTTTTCTTACGATTTTTATTTTTTTTTCTCGCCTTTTTATTTCATTTTTCTTACGATTTTTATTTTTTTTTCTCGCCTTTTTATTTCATTTTTCTTACGATTTTTATTTTTTTCTCATCTTATTTCATTTTTCTTACGATTTTTTGTTCTCGTCTTCTTATTTCATTTTTCTTACGATTTTTTTTTTCTTACGATTTTTATTTTTTTTTCTCGCCTTTTTATTTCATTTTTCTTACGATTTTTATTTTTTTTCTCATATTTTTCTTACGATTTTTATTTTTTTCTCATCTTATTTCATTTTTCTTACGATTTTTTGTTCTCGTCTTCTTTTTTCATTTTTCTTACGATTTGTATTTTTTTTTTTGACGTAACTACATTCGTTGCCTTGAAGCGACCTTATGCACTATATAAATAAATGATATAATATGAATTTATAAACCCCTAAACATTTCACTCTTATTAATTCTCCTTCCTTTTATTTTCATCACGTTTCCTCTCTTCCCTATTCTCCTCTCTTTTAATTTTATCATCTTTCTTTCCTCTCCTTCTTATTCCACCCACTTCTTTTATTTTTTTCCCTTCTTTTTGGTGTTATTTCACATTCTCTTCTCTTATTTTTATCACCTTTCCTCTCTTCCTTATTCCACCTACTTCTTCTTTTATCACTTTTCCTCTCCTTCTTATTTTCTCATTTTTTCCCCATCATAATATCAGTGTATTTATTTTCCTGCCACCTTCATTTATCATTTTCCTTCCTTCTTCACTGCCTACCTGATTGCCACAAACTCACCACTGCATTCGTTTCATTGCCCTTTCCATCACTCCTACCTTCTCTCTCTCTCTCTCTCTCATCTTTTCTCGTTCTCTCTCTCTCTCTCATCTTTTCTCGTTCTCTCTCTCTCTCTCCATCTACTCGCTTATTTATCTATCGACTCGCCCATCTATCTCTTCATCTCTCTCACTTTCCTGTTCTCTCTCTCTCTCTCTCTCTCTCGTAATGCCCTGTTCACCCGCCACTCTCCCATGAAATTTGCAGCTCCGCGCATTTATTTTGCATAATGGCCCTCTGATTTGCATAGAGTGTGGTGAGAGTGGAAGGAGAGCAAGGAAGATATGACAGTGAGGGTGGGGGAGAAGAGGGAGGAAGGATAATGGTGGAGAGAAGAGGTGGATGAAAAAGAGAGAGAAGGATTATGGTGGAGAGAAAGGTGGTGGTGGTGGTGGAGAGAAGAGGTGGATGAAAAAGAGGGAGAAGGATTATGGTGGAGAGAAAGGTGGTGGTGGTTGTGGAGAAGAGGAGGATATGACAGTGAGGTGGAGGAGGAAGGTGGGAGAAGAGGGAGGAGGATTATGGTGGAGAGAAAGGTGGTGGTAGAGAGTTGAGAATATGACAGTGAGGTGGAGAGATATTAAAGGAACCAGTAAGAATAAAACATTAGGTGATATAGAACAGATAAAAGGATTAGACTAAGTGTAGGAAAGGATTGTGGTGAAAGAAAGAGGATTTTATTTTGTTTTTTTAAACACACACTCTCCCTCTCTCTCTCATACACATACACACACACACTCTCTCTCTCTCAAACACACACACACATAGACACACTCTTTCTCTCTCTCTCTCACACACACACACACACTTATTTATCTGTTTATTTGTCTGTCTGTCTGTCTCTCTCTCATTCCACCCCCCTCCTAATTCCTTACCTTCCACTCTGTACCCCTTTCTTCTTCCACCTCTCCACAACCAAACCACCTCATCCACATCCACCCTCCCCCCCCCCCCCCCAGCACACTCTCATTGTGGAGTGTGTCTTATGAGTGTTTTCCTCACGTCATCTTGTTTACCTTCCTCTTTCCTCTTGTTGTCCTTCCTTCTCACTTTTCATTGACCTCTTCATCATCGTCTCTCTGTCTCTCTCTCTGTCTCTCTCTCTTACACACACACACACACACACACACCACGCCCGTCCGTCAGTTGGTTGCCCTGTGACCCAATTACTTGCATTGTGTGTGTGTGTGTGTGTGTGTGTGTGTGTGTGTGTGTGTGTGTGTGTGTGTGTGTGTGTGTGTGTGTGTGTGACGGGTCCTAATGAGCGACTTGACCCCCTCGTGACATAGGTTCAACAGGAATCCGCTCAGTCACTCCTCCCCCTCTGTGTGTGTGTGTGTGTGTGTGTGTAAAGGGAAGTGAATGTGTGTGTGTGTTGTGTGTGTGTGTGTGTGTGTGTGTGTGTAAAGGGAAGTGTGTGTGTGTTGTGTGTGTGTAAAGGGAAGTGAATGTGTGAATGCGTGTTGTGTGTTGTCTGTTTGGTTCGCCTGCCTTCCTTCCTGCCTTCCTTCTTTGTCCTGCCTCTCTGCCTCTCTGGGTTTTATTCTGTCTGTCTTCCTGTTTGCTCCTTGTCTGCCCTTCCTGCCAGTCTGTCTGCCTCCTTGTTCTCTTCTTCTGTATTTATCTGTCTCTCTGATCCTTCTTCCTTTCATCCTTCTTTGTCCTTTTTTCTTTCCTCCTTCTTTGTCCTTCTTTTTTCATCCTTCTTTGTCCTTCCTACTTTTTCTTTTCATCCTTCTTTGTCCTTCTATCTTTCATCCTTCTTTGTCCTTCCTACTTTTTCTTTTCATCCTTCTTTGTCCTTCCTACTTCTTCTTTTCATCCTTCTTTGTCTTTCTTTTTTCATCCTTCTTTATCCTTCCTACTTTTTCTTTTCATCCTTCTTTCTTTCATCCTTCTTTGTCCTTCCTACTTCTTCCATGACACTTTCTGGTTTATTTATTATTCGTTTTGTCTGTGTTTCGGTCTACCACTTTTTTTTTATAAATCTCTTTCATTTATACACTTTCTCCCCATCCCTACCTCTTTTTTCTGTTTTTCCTATCTACACCTCATTCTCTTATATTCTACCTACCTCGCTCTTGTTTTCCTATATATACACCTCATTCTCTTATATTCTACCTACCTCGCTCTTGTTTTCCTATATATACACCTCATTCTCTTATATTCTACCTACCTCGCTCTTGTTTTCCTATATATACACCTCATTCTCTTATATTCTACCTACCTCGCTCTTGTTTTCCTATATATACACCTCATTCTCTTATATTCTACCTACCTCCTCTACTGCCTCACCCTGCCTCCTCCCTACCTCCTCCCTGCCTCACTTTCTTATCCAACACATCTTGACTTAGCCACCATCTCATTGTTCGTATTTCCTTCACTTTGGTCGTTTCATTTTCTCCGTCTCACACACACACACACACACCTACACACATACACACTCTCTTCTCTCTCTCTCTCTCTCTCTCTCTCTCTCTCTCTCTCTCTCTCTCTCTCTCTCTCACACACACACACACACACACACACACACACACACACGCCAGCTGACTTACATTCTCACTTCGGCACAACACAACAAGATTACGTAAACAGAGATAAATAGAACACCTTTTTTTTTTTTTTTTCGTAATGGGTTTGTGAAATTGGGTAAAAATAAATGTCCTCGCTCGTGGAATAATAATTGGATTGATTGCCTTTCTCAAATCTGTCTTTGGAAATTTCACGACACGAGACCAAAGAATAAATTTTCCAAGACTTGATTGTGTGAGTTGACGAGTTGATTTTGGTGAAGGAATTGGATATGGATGGAGAAGTGTGTGTGTGTGTGTGTCTGTGTAAAGGGAAGTGTGTGTGTGTCTGTGTAAAGGGAAGTGTGTGTGTGTGTGTGTATTAGAAAGAGATAAAAGGAGAAACAATAGAAAATACTTTAGAAACAAAATTAATTGATAGAAAGTAAAAAAAAAGATACATAAAGAAAAGCAAATACAAATAAATGGGATAAAACAAGTTGCGTAAAGAAAGAGAGGAAAAGGAGAAACAGAATTAATTGATAAATGAATGGAAAAAAAAATAGAGATAAATGCAAATAAATGGGAGAAAAGAAAGTTAGTTGGGTAAAGATTAAAACCACAGACAGACAGACAGACAACCCAAAATAAATTAATTCCCTTTAAAAGATTTGAAATGGAAAGAGAAAAAACTCGACCCCCTCAGTCTTAAGTACCCTATGATCGTGTATGAAACTTGGTGGCTTCTGTTTCCTCCTCATTATACCACGAAACAGGCTCCTTCAGTAGGGATAGTGTTTCGTGGCAATGTTTGAAGGACTCGCTAACCTCCAATTTTCTTACTACAACACAGGGTCTCTTAAGTTTTAGGTCAAGTCTCTTCAAACAGCGATCGATTCCCAAGCAAATGAGTTTACTTCTCCATTAGACTTTAAGAGAGGGAGAGTGGGGAGGGAGAGAGGGAGAGTGGGGAGGGAGAGTGGGGAAGAGAGAGGGAGAGTGGGGAAGAGAGGGGGAGAGTGGGGAGGGAGAGAGGGAGAGTGGGGAAGAGAGGGGGAGAGTGGGGAAGAGAGAGTGGGGAGGGAGAGAGGGAGAGAGAGAGAGAGAAAGTGGGGAAGTTGAAGAGAGGGAAGAGGGGGAGAGTGAGAGTGGGGAGTGAGGAAGAGGAAGAGAGAGAGAGAGAGAGAGAGAGAGAATGGGGTATTTGTAGTGGTCGTAAATGTGGAGCCAACAGATTCCTCCAAACTATTCCATGCAACAACTACAACAACAACAACAACTACAACAACAACAACAACAACAACAACAACGGGACACCATCATTTTTGTTAATCTGATTCTGTTGTTTCCTGGCATACTTTGGAGGAATCAAGGCACTCCAATGTAAACAAAAGTATAATTACCACCTTAAATAAATATATATAGTTACACATTTAATTAAGAGGACATTAATGTAAGAGGGAAGTTGTTTGTTTATCATTCATTGTTTGTTTTGTTTGTTTGTTGAAGATTTGTTTGTTTGTTGGAGTTGGAGAAAGTGGTAATGTTTTTTTTTTTTTTTTTTTTTTTTTTTTTTTTGTGTGTGTGTGTGTGCCTATAAGGTTTATGTAAAAATAAGGTTCATTTATATATCAAGGTTAATGTTAAATTTAGGGACCCCGCGATGTATAGTCAGAAAATTTGGTTTGCGAGTTCTTTAAATATCAACACACACACACACACACACACACACACACACACTCTTCCCTTTACACACACACCTATATTGAAGGAGTTTGTTTCGTGGCATTGTCAGGAGGAATCGGCTAAACAAAAAAACACCAAGCCTGTCCCCCTATTCCCGCACCCCCTTAATTAAAACAGCCGAGTTTACCCCAAGGTGGGAGTAGAGAGAGCGAGGTCAGGGAGTTTGTGCAGTAAAGCAGATAAAAGCAACACCGTAAATATGCTGGCTGTACAATTGGTGTTTAAAAAAAAAGAAGGGTCGAGTTTGCATTATAATTTGAGGCCGAGAGTGTGAAATGTTTTGTCAACACTCGACTTTAGTGCACTGAATACCAGATGGTTTTTTTTATGAGAGAGAGAGAGGGGGGGATGATTAAGAGTTTGGAGTATGTGTATAGAGATAGATAGATAGATAGATACACACACACACACACACACACACACACACACACACACACACACACACACACACACACACACACACACTTCATAAAGAGGGAGTGGATGAGAATATACTTTTGTTTAGGCCAAGATGGTGTAAATAAGTCCAGGATTATCACCTCAACAAACACAAGTGGTGGGTAACTTCTCTAGGAAAGGGTATAATATATTTAGGGTCCGGTGTTGATGTTGTTTGAGAAAGACATCATTATGGCTTTAAACACACACACACACACACACACACGCACGCACACACACACACACGCACACACACACACACGCACACACACACACGCACACACACACACACACACACACACACACACACACACACTTGCCATTAAAATATTTGACTGTCAACCAGAAATTACACTAGGTTCACACAGCACGTTAGATTAGAAAAAAAAATAGGAGTACACTCGATAGGAAAGATAATAAAAATAAAGAGTCTAGTACGATAGATTAAAAAAAATAGAACAAAAATAAATATAGTACACTAGATTATATATATAAAAAAAAATAGTACACTTGATTATAAAAAAATAAAAATAGTACCCTTGATTATAAAAATAAAAATAGTACATTTCCTCTTCTCTCCATTCCCCCTCCCTCTCCTATCGTCTCTTTCACTCCATTCCCTTACCCCTTCCTTCTCCCCTCCCCTCCGCCCCCCCCCTTGATGAGTAGATAAACAACAACCACTACCACCTTCACTCCTTCCTTCCTTCTCCTTTATTTAATCATTACATTGTTCTTTTTAGTGTTGTATATCTAAGTATTTTTTTTTTTTTTTGCAAGTTCTTTTTATCTTTGAATATTCAAGTGTTTTTTTTTTTTTTTTTTTTTTAGCGTTGTATATGCAAGTAAATATATATATATATATTTTTTGGAAGTTCTTTTTATCTTTGAATATCCAAGTGTTTAAAAAAAAAAAAAATTAGCATTGTATATTCAAGTTTTTTTTTTTTTTTTTTAAGTTTCCCGTATTGTGAGAGTCTGTATCTCCACCACCAGGGCTTGTTGTTGTTGTCGTAGTTGTTGTTAGATAATTAAGTGTTGACATAATTAGTGATCTAATCTGATACTGGCCCCGAGGTAAACAACAAACAGACAGACAGACAGACACGAGTTGGAGAAAACAAGATTATGATTTGTGACCATCTGTTTTAAGGAATAACTAATTAGATATAAAATTCTGAGGATTTGTAGGAAAGAAATGCACAGTTGCCAAAAAAGGTATTGCGACAAATCTTGATAGAACTTTAACCATAATAATATCCACAACTATTTATAATGACTATAAGCATGTATAACAAAAGGAAATATACATATCCTTCTGTAATACATACTTATAATCCTACAAACAATTATGGACATTAATATATTTAATGTTGTATCAATAGTTGTCGCAATACCTTTTTTAGCAACTGTACCACCTGTTTTGAGGAATCACTAATTAGATATAATATTCTGAGGATTTATATAGGAAGGAAATGTAGACTTTTTGTATTTTTACCTAGACATAATATAAAGGTATATTATTATATTCCATCCATTCTTAATTTAGTTGAAGACATTTTTTATTATTATAAGGAGATATAATTAACAGCTATCACTATTAAGGGTAAATATATTCCATCCATTCTTAATTTAGTTGAAGACATTTTTTATTATTATAAGGAGATATAATTAACAGCTATCACTATTAAGGGTAAATATATTCCATCCATTCTTAATTTAGTTGAAGACATTTTTTATTATTATAAGGAGATATAATTAACAACTGTCACTGAAATTGATGTAACAGATGCTGATGGATTTTAGTGTCAGGTAGAGACTGACACGAGCTTCATTATCTATACGTTAACAAGGGCGGTGATGTGTCAACCTGTCTGTATGTATGTCTGTCTGTCTGGATAGAAGAAAGATTCACTATCCAGAGTTCCAAAATTTGTAAACTGGTAGAGAAGACGTTTGGAGTATGAAAAAGTGAATGAAAATAACGAGTATATTATTATTATTGAGTATGAGAATAACAAGTATATTATTATTATTATTTTTTTTTTTCAGTTTTTTTTTTTTGACACCTCTTCCTCTCGCTCATATTATCTCTTTCTTCGGTATTTCAAAATCATTCCTCCAATTATATATTTCAACCCTCCTTTATTTACATGTAAGCCTCCTCATTAATTTCTCCTTCCCACTCCCTCCACTCCCTCAATTTCTTCTTCCCACTCCCTAAAGCCCCCTCCCTTCACTCCCTCTCAAAAAAAAGTAAGCTTCGGATTCATTCTTTCAACCCCGTTCCCTTGTTGATATTCATAGTTCTCTCCCACCCACACCACACCACACCCTGTTTTGTGTATAGGTCTGCCCCCTTTCCCTCCCACCCACCCACCCACCCACCCACAACCCTGTCTTCTCTCACCCCACCCCTCCCCTCCCCTCGCCTTTGAACACCCCACCCACCCCCACCCTCTCGCTTTTGAACCCCCCCACCCCACCCCACCCCCTCCTCACTGTTGTAGCCTACCATGATATAACCTGATAGCAACATGGTAATGCAAATGTTCACCTGACCGGCTTCATCAGTGTATAATTACCAACCAACCCTTTATAAACTTAGGTAGCCTAGTAGTCTGGAAGTAGCTCCCTCTCAAAACCTGTACACTCGTTATACATAAAAGAGAGAGAGAGGGAGAGAGAGAGAGGGAGAGAGAGAGAGGGAGAGATAGGGAGAGAGAGAGAGGGCTGACATCTTAAACTGGGGGTATAATTTGCCAGAATATAAATCATCATCAGTGCAAAGGAGAGAGAAAAATCTATAAACATTGTCGATACGAGAATGAATTTAATGAGGGAGAAGAGTAGGCAAGAAGATTATAATTATACATTCCAACCCTGTAATAATATAATCTCAGTGTGATACGATAATAATAATAATAATAATAATAATAATTTGTAATCCGACTCATAAAGTAAAGAATTCAATTACATGTCACTTGGATTTAAAATAATTCAAATAAATTGCTCCTAACTTTGGCAATTACTAAGGTAGCCCCAGTTTAAGTCAACTAAGAGTACATTTACCTCCAAATAAGATATATAAATCACCTCTATACTAATATTAGACTGTCAGGTGTTGTATTAAGGACCCTGTGATCGTGTATGAAAATTGGAGGCTTCTGATTCCTCCTGACTATGCCACGAAACAAGCTCCTTCCATATACAGTTGCCACAAGAGGAATTGCTATTGATACATCATTAAATATATTAATGTTCATAGTTGTTTTTAGTGATCATAAGTATGTATTACAGAAGGATATGTACAGTATATGTTTATTATAGTCACTACAAATAGTTGTGGATATTATACTATAGTTAAAGTTCTATCAAGATTTGTCGCAATTCATCTTGTTTGAAGTTTCGAATCATTTGACATACTAGTGAACCAATTACATACAACACTTATATTGATTTATATTAAATTTTGCTTGAGTTCGCTTAATACTAGATTAGGCTATTCGAAGCAAGCCTGGATACATATTTTGGATTGTGAGTGTACAATAAATATAATGTTTGGTTTTGACTTAACAATTATAAGATTAGCAATGTGATCTTATTACTGGTGAAGTATTATTGTTTATTGATGGACTTGTTGTTATATTTACAGGTGGCAGAGTGGATAAAGAGACGGACTGCGAATGATAAGGTCCCGGGATCGAGTCCACAAGAAACGTCTGGGATTTTTCCGAGGTGAACTGATGCATGGGTCCAGCTGTTCGTCGTCAATTATCCTGGCTACGTCAAGAAAATATCCCCTACATCGTCGTCGTCATCGTCAACTCAACATAGTAGATGCCCGACTCTTTATATTCCAAGATGCTGTGAGCGACTCCCCGTGGATACAGTCTCCGAGTTTTAAGAGAGAAAAGGAAAAGAGGAAAAGGAGTCTTCTTATCTTCTACACAAGGAGAATAAAAAAAGAAAGAAGAAAACTAAGAGGAGAAGGGAAGAAAACAGACAATAAGAAGAGGAGGAGAAGGGAAGAAGAAAACAGAGAAGGGGAAGAAAACAGACAAGAAGAAGATATAAACTTCCCCCCCCTCCTACCACTACTACTTCTCTCCCCCCACTACTACTTCTCTCCCCCCACTACTACTACTACTACTTCTCTCCCCCCCACTACTACTACTACTACTACTCTCCCCCCCACTACTACTACTACTACTTCTCTCCCCCCCACTACTACTACTACTACTTCTCTCCCCCCCACTACTACTCTCCCCCCACTACTACTACTACTACTCTCCCCCCCACTACTACTACTACTACTTCTCTCCCCCCCCCATTACTACTACTACTACTACTCTCCCCCCCACTACTACTACTACTACTTCTCTCCCCCCCACTACTACTCTCCCCCCACTACTACTACTACTACTCTCCCCCCCACTACTACTACTACTACTTCTCTCCCCCCCCCATTACTACTACTACTACTACTCTCCCCCCCCATTACTACTATTATAACTATTGTACTACTATTCTTCTAAAATGTTCTTTTTGTAATTAAGTTCTATTTTATAAACACACTGTAACATACAACCTTAAATCCTTAATAAAAATAATTATGTTCAAATCTGTACCAAACCACTTTCACTCAAACCTTTGTATTCAGTTGTCACCCCCCCCCCCCCCCCAAGGAGGCATGATAAGTGGACATGAGGGGGGGGATGGGGGGGAGAGACAGAGGGGTAGAGTAATGTCAAGCAGACTACTTTAACTATCTCTTTCTTCTTCTACTATTACTACTACTTCTACTACTTCCCATCAGCCATCTCACCCACCACTACCACCTCACTCACCCACCACTACCACCACCGTCACTCACCCACCACTACCACCACCACCAACGTCACTCACCATCACCAAGTCATTAGCACATCCATTCATAGTTCTCATACCACCCTTTTCCCCCTTAGGTCCCACTTTACACATCTTTCATTTGGTCATAACATACTATACTTCTTCAAATCTCTACACTATAGATAGTATAAACTACAATAATATCATCATTGAAATTATAGCATCATACTTACTTACTTTACTTTCCTTCCTGTTAATTTGTAGGGATATAACAATGTGTATAACAACACGTATTATTGACATTATTTTCCCTACTGTTCACTGTTCACAACCCCACTATTCCTACTACTACTACTTCTCTCCACCCCCCTACTATTCCTACTACTACTACTACTTCTCTCCCCCCCCCCCTACTATTACTACTACTACTACTACTTCTCTTCCCACCCCCCTACTATTCCTACTACTACTACTTCTCTCTCCCCCCCTACTATTACTACTACTACTACTTCTCTCTCCCCCCCCTACTATTCCTACTACTACTACTTCTCTCTCCCCCCCTACTATTACTACTACTACTACTTCTCTCTCCCCCCCCTACTATTACTACTACTACTTCTCTCCCCCACTACTACTTCTCTTCCCACCCACCCCCTACTATTACTACTACTACTACTACTCTTCCCACCCTACTATTACTACTACTACTTCTCTACCCCACCCCCTACTATTACTACTACTTCTCTCCCCCACTACTATTACTACTACTACTTCTCTTCCCACCCCTACTATTACTACTACGGTACAGTCACGAGTACTAATAAAAATAAAGCTTTGGTTGAAGTTTTGAACACTCCAATTCACCAAAGAACTAATTTCAATGGATATCTTACTACTGTGCATTTATATATATATTTACTGTCTCTAGGTATTCGAAGCCCACCTGGTTATTTAATATTGCTCGTGTGTATTTATTATCGTGGGTATTTATTATTACAATTAACCATCAATTATACTCACTGACATCTCAAACTTAATTCCTATCTAGAGAGTTGTTTCCTCGCGTCCTATTACACTCGATATCCAGTATTTGTAAGGATTTGTATACATCTATAATCTCCTTCCCAAACCCAACCCCTCATGACACAGACGCATAATAAAAATAATAATAATAATAATAAAAATAATAATAATACAAATAATAATAATAAAAATATTAAAAATAATAATAATAATAATAAAGTACCGGTATATAAAATCAACAGCTGGTTGGGACAAGACCTGAAAAACGTTGTCGATTAAGTTGCATCAAAGCCTGTCAATCTGTCTGTCTGTGTGTGTGTGTGTTCGTTCTCAGGAGGTGATGTCAGTGAGTCTGTGAAGTCATGATGAGACTCGACTCTTGGTTGTTTACTCACACACACACACACACACACACACACACACACACACACGAGTTGGAGTTTATTCATTCACGTGTCAACTTTATCAATCATCTCGCTTCAAACAACTGGTACCCGATAGATGAGGAGAAAGGGGGCGTGATGGGGGTGGGGGCATGTTGGGGGCGTGAGGGGGGGGGCGTGATGGGTCAGGCTTGGTCCCGCTAACATCAGATAACAACAGACAACAAAACCAGATAAACAAGTCGACCACCACCACAACAACAACAAAAATATTCTGAAACTAAGAGGCAATATTCACCAAGCTCTAATGTATCCCTAATAATAATTGTTTTTCTACTAAATATTCAATCTAAATTTTCTAGTCAATCCTAGTTACAAGACACGTATATATAATTTATAATCTCCATTCCTCAATTCCAGATTATTTTATTCGATCTTCAGTTAGAATAATTACTCTAAAATATTATAATACTCTTTCTGGTTTTGCCTCGTAGCGTGCATCTTGTACAACAAAAGTCGACAACATTGCAACATTTACATACGATCAACATTGCAACATTTACATACGATCAACATTGCAACATTTACATACGATCAACATTGCAACATTTACATACGATCAACATTGCAACATTTATCTACGATCTACCTTGCAAATTCGAGCGAGACTTCAACAGATAAGAAAACAAAGGGTTCGACTAAAGGAGTTCCTGATAAAACGTTCACCAAAGATAAGAGAACAAGGAAGAAATTACACGATAAAGGGACCAACTGTTCACCAAAGATAAGAGAACAAGGAACAAATTACACGATAAAGGGACCAACTGTTCACCAAAGATAAGAGAACAAGGAACAAATTACACGATAAAAGGAACCAACTGTTCACCAAAGATAACAGAACAAAGAACAAATTACACGATAAAGGGACCAACTGTTCACCAAAGATAACAGAACAAAGAACAAATTACACGATAAAGGGACCAACTGTTCACCAAAGACAAGAGAACAAATTACACGATAAAAGGCATCAATAACCCCCTAAGGAAAAATAAAGGGTAATATTACACTTCTGATACACTTGGACACATGAATAGGTGGTACAGCCCAAGTGAAAGAGGGTCCATTTCTGACAATATCAAGTTCCTTATTGGTGCCAAATAGGTGACATCAGGGGCAGAAATCAGTATTGAAGATGGTGTGTGTGTGTGTGTGTGTGTGTGTGTGTGTGTGTGTGTGTGTGTGTGTGTGTGTGTGTGTGTGTGTGTGTGTGTGTGTGTGTGTGTGTGTGTGTGTGTGTGTGTGTGTGTTCCTTAGTGCCAAATAGGTGACATCAGGGGCAGAAGTCAGTATTGAGGATGGTAAAAAAAAAAAAAAAAAGCAAGTACCTGATAATAGACACTGGTTACTTAAATGGGACAAGTATCTTTCACCTGGGCTGTACCACCCATTCATGTGTCCAACTGTACATTCACCCACCCACCCACCACCAGCCCATACACATTCTTTCAACCTCTGTCTTATCACCTCTAGCTCCTTTCTCGTCTCCAAACTACTCCCCATTCATGTCTTGAGGTGGTGGTCTATTCACGTGCCAAATCCCAGTCATCACTTCGCCACGTTACGGCCATAGAGGGTTAAGGTACCGACAGCTGCCTGATAAAGAACCACATAATACACAGGACACGAGAAGGTTGGTGGGAGTCAGGGAGGGTTTGGATACGAGTTGCTAATGTCTTGATTATCTATTATGATTTTCTGAGAAGGCAACGAAAGGGTCGTAATGGACGGTAATTCTTGTATTATTATTATATGCGTCAATAGACCTT
>JAWZYT010004481.1:65000-71881 GCA_034508575.1 Petrolisthes manimaculis
TACATACATACATACATACACGTACATACATACATACATACATACACGTACATACATACATACGTACATACATACATACATACGTACGTACATACGTATATACATACATACATACATACGTACTGTGGGGGTGGACTGATGGATATCAATAGAATGTGGCTTTATAATAAATTACCAAAGCTTACCTTGCTGGAAATATGTAATCTCGTTGGTTGCTGCAGCGAGTTACCCAGAGTTATATCCCTGTATCCTTCCCTCCAGCACAATAAATTTATTTCTGGGTTCGTCCTGCTATATATGTATGATTATAGAGCATGCAATAAGGGTCAATTACCACACAAAATGCCAATTTTCTCTATTTATTAATAAATTCCAAGCCAACAAATGAATAATTAAATTCAATCAAAAAATCACACACACACACTTCCGTTCACGCTCCAATAGATAGCTATATACGTACGGTACTTACTCCTCGTCGCTTCTCTCCACACGTGCTGCTAGGCCACTATCGCTCATACGCGTACACGTGGAACAGTAATATTACTTTACTTTAATATACTTATCACAAGCTAGCACTTCCCCTCGTACACACAGGAGACGGTAATTACGTTATCGTAATAGTAATGGAAATCTAGCAACCCAGTTGGTATATTTCAATGTCAATCACACTCGTCCCTTGTACACACACACACACTCGTAATTCCAGCCAGCCCTCTCCTCACCTTTATAATGACACCTTACTGATTCTCGTCTAGCGAATGAATAGTGAGTTAATTAACAATAAGTCTTGTGAAAAAGTAATTAAACAATTTCGACGTTACGTTAAAACTATAGGCCCCAAGCAAGGCAAGGAGAGCTGGATACGACGTGTTGCTTCGTGGAGTGTACTATACCAACTAAATATATTTCTCAAAATCAGGACAAGGGTGGTGGGATAATTACCCTTCTGACCCTCCCAATTCTACCTTTTTTCTACCTGGCGAGTGACTCATCATAGACTGTCCCGTACCTACGTGTTCGTATGGCCTATTCCTTGACTACGTTTACATGTTGTCACTCATGCCTAGTTATACATGCAAATCACTTTTCCCATAACATGCAACTGCTTGCAAATGATTCCCTTCCACTTCAAAATCAATTTTAATAAGTAATAAATGCCTCCATAGCATAGTTATTAATGCAAAATTTGTAGCAATGACTCCAGACACGGGATGGAGTGAGTGGGTACTCGACCTCACCTGACCTCACATGACAGGACCTTTCTTAATTACCAGGTACCAGCACTCCTTTATTTTCAAATTTCTGTGTCTCTGTCTTCCTGACTTGACTGAATGGAAATTCCCATACACGTGGTGTCCCTTTGTTAATAAATATATAATATTTAGCATCCTACTACTTACGTACGTTACGTTATGACCACGGATCAAACCGTGACATTCGCACACACAGAAGAGACATTGCTCTATGCAATGTTTAATAGAATAATGAAGTGATAATGACGCCTTTGCATGTATAACTATTACAATAATAACTCACTCACACTTCACTCATTCTTGTATGTGTCATGACTTAATACCAGTTAAGTGTTTATTTTTGCCAATGAGTGAAAAACTCCTAACAGTTACTTTAACTTTAAAATCTAAGGAGAAACTCCGTGGCAAGAATAATTATACCTGGTAATGTCTAGTACCAATAGTACACATTTAAACAATATATAAGTGTGGTGTATGTAATACATTGTGTCATTGTTACATAATATGTAATAATAAAAATGCAAAAAATTATTCTGGAGACCATCCAACTGCCATCAGTTCCTGTAAGGCAATATATATATTAATTAATCATCCAAGACTCGAGTCAGGGATAACCGCTGGAACCCAAGTCTTGGAAGACCCAATGCAATATCCAAACATCAGACCGAGGTGAACCCCAAATCTGAGTTTGGATAAAGGGTTTGTGCTCGTTGCACTCGAAGATAAATAATAAAACGAGTAATTTGAATCCTAATCATAACCCATAATTAATTACTCGCTCAATTTTCCTCAGGCAACCGTGACATAAGGTCTGCCCCAACGCTAGCACTTCCCTTTAAACCACCGATGGTCCCCGTGAACACGTAACCCTTCATTCTTCTCACCCTGACGAGCTTCCGTCGTCTGCTGGGTATATCCTTCTCCACCCTCGGGAGTTTCCCCAGCAGCGCTAGCCGTAGCTGCCGTACCTACAGCTGGGTACTGTGGTTCACTATATGTATATGTAGCAGCAGCCGATCGCTGATAATAACCCTTATTACCACCGTGGTTATTATTATAACTCTTCCCGTTACTTCTCCCCTGGTAACGGTACTGACTTGACTGCTGAGAATAATAATTATTGCCTTGTTTCTTGGCGTGATTAAAGAGAGGATTAGGTTGTTGACGTACAACCTGACTCTGCTGCTGTGAATAATCATTATTACTCGATTTATTATATGAACCAGCAGAGTCTTGGGAAGGCTTATTTAACTGAGTTAAATTCTCACACGACTGAACCCGCGTGTGGTAACCGTATGCAGTAAAATGTGCATCCGACATTTCCACCATCTCCTTGAGGCAATTAATCTTATGGGTTTTAATCTGGGCCGACAATTCTGGCGGACACGACTTCTCCAGTTGCGTGCGAAGCAACAAATCCTTTATCCCCTCCAACGTCTTGGGTGTTTCGGCCTTATCAAACCACTGATCCAGGTGGCTAGCGAGACGTGCACTAAACTGTGCAACGGTCTCTTTATCTTGCAAGGAAGCACTCAAAAACTGCTTCCGTGCATCATCGACCGTCACCCCATATGCTTGTAACAGAGCTTTTTTCATGCTCGCATAATTCCTGGTGTCAGGATCGAGTCGGTAGAGGATACTGAGGGCTTTACCATCGAACAGGTTAAGGAACTCTATTTTCTTTACATCGTCACCAAAGACGTATGTGTCTGCAAGCATCTCGAATCGCTCAATAAACGGTTCAATTTCGTCTCCCTCTACATACCTCGCCAGTTGTAGTCTCGGAGTTACTGTAGTCGGGCTTGCAATACTGCTTTGACTACCATTCGCCTGTGCTTGCAGTTCCACCATTTTCTGTTCGTGTGCCCATCTTTCTTTTTCATGCTCTCTCTCTCTCTCTTCTGCCTCTCTCTGTTCCTTTTCAGCCTCTCTCTGACTCAACCTTTCGAGTCTGTCATCCTCTTGACGACGCTCTACGTACTGTCGAATCTCGACCGTATCTGTATATCCCAAGCTTCGGGCTTCCTCCATTAATTCGGCTACGGTATACATATTAAAATATTTCTATTGTTTCCTTTGCCTTAATTCCTGGACAACCGTAACCTATCTACTCGTGAAGGTGTGCGCGTGTGTGACTGGAATTAATACAAAGAGCAGGCCCCACGTTGGGCGCCAATTATGTGGGGGTGGACTGATGGATATCAATAGAATGTGGCTTTATAATAAATTACCAAAGCTTACCTTGCTGGAAATATGTAATCTCGTTGGTTGGCTGCAGCGAGTTACCCAGAGTTATATCCCTGTATCCTTCCCTCCAGCACAATAAATTTATTTCTGGGTTCGTCCTGCTATATATGTATGATTATAGAGCATGCAATAAGGGTCAATTACCACACAAAATGCCAATTTTCTCTATTTATTAATAAATTCCAAGCCAACAAATGAATAATTAAATTCAATCAAAAAATCACACACACACACTTCCGTTCACGCTCCAATAGATAGCTATATACGTACGGTACTTACTCCTCGTCGCTTCTCTCCACACGTGCTGCTAGGCCACTATCGCTCATACGCGTACACGTGGAACAGTAATATTACTTTACTTTAATATACTTATCACAAGCTAGCACTTCCCCTCGTACACACAGGAGACGGTAATTACGTTATCGTAATAGTAATGGAAATCTAGCAACCCAGTTGGTATATTTCAATGTCAATCACACTCGTCCCTTGTACACACACACACACTCGTAATTCCAGCCAGCCCTCTCCTCACCTTTATAATGACACCTTACTGATTCTCGTCTAGCGAATGAATAGTGAGTTAATTAACAATAAGTCTTGTGAAAAAGTAATTAAACAATTTCGACGTTACGTTAAAACTATAGGCCCCAAGCAAGGCAAGGAGAGCTGGATACGACGTGTTGCTTCGTGGAGTGTACTATACCAACTAAATATATTTCTCAAAATCAGGACAAGGGTGGTGGGATAATTACCCTTCTGACCCTCCCAATTCTACCTTTTTTCTACCTGGCGAGTGACTCATCATAGACTGTCCCGTACCTACGTGTTCGTATGGCCTATTCCTTGACTACGTTTACATGTTGTCACTCATGCCTAGTTATACATGCAAATCACTTTTCCCATAACATGCAACTGCTTGCAAATGATTCCCTTCCACTTCAAAATCAATTTTAATAAGTAATAAATGCCTCCATAGCATAGTTATTAATGCAAAATTTGTAGCAATGACTCCAGACACGGGATGGAGTGAGTGGGTACTCGACCTCACCTGACCTCACATGACAGGACCTTTCTTAATTACCAGGTACCAGCACTCCTTTATTTTCAAATTTCTGTGTCTCTGTCTTCCTGACTTGACTGAATGGAAATTCCCATACACGTGGTGTCCCTTTGTTAATAAATATATAATATTTAGCATCCTACTACTTACGTACGTTACGTTATGACCACGGATCAAACCGTGACACGTACGTACATACATACGTACGTACATACGTACATACATACATACATACACGTACGTACGTACATACATACATACATACATACATACATACATACACGTACGTACGTACGTACATACATACATACACGTACGTACGTACATACATACATACACGTACGTACGTACATACATACATACATACATACATACATACATACATACACGTACGTACGTACATACATACATACATACATACACGTACGTACGTACATACATACATACATACATACACGTACGTACGTACATACATACATACACGTACGTACGTACATACATACATACATACACGTACGTACGTACATACATACATACATACATACATACACGTACGTACGTACATACATACATACATACATACATACATACACGTACGTACGTACATACATACATACACGTACGTACGTACGTACATACATACATACATACACGTACGTACGTACATACATACATACATACATACACGTACGTACGTACATACATACACGTACGTACGTACGTACATACATACATACATACACGTACGTACGTACGTACATACATACATACACGTACGTACGTACGTACGTACATACATACATACACGTACGTACGTACATACATACATACACGTACGTACGTACATACATACATACACGTACGTACGTACGTACATACATACATACACGTACGTACGTACGTACATACATACATACACGTACGTACGTACGTACATACATACATACACGTACGTACATACATACATACACGTACGTACGTACGTACATACATACATACACGTACGTACATACATACATACATACACGTACGTACGTACATACATACATACATACACGTACGTACGTACATACATACATACATACACGTACGTACGTACGTACATACATACACGTACGTACGTACGTACATACATACACGTACGTACGTACATACATACATACACGTACGTACGTACGTACATACATACATACACGTACGTACATACATACATACATACATACACGTACTTACGTACGTACATACATACATACACGTACGTACGTACGTACATACATACATACATACATACACGTACGTACATACGTACATACACGTACGTACGTACGTACATACATACACGTACGTACGTACGTACATACATACACGTACGTACATACATACATACATACACGTACGTACGTACATACATACATACACGTACGTACGTACGTACGTACATACATACATACACGTACGTACGTACATACATACATACATACACGTACGTACGTACATACATACACGTACGTACGTACGTACATACATACATACATACATACACGTACGTACGTACATACATACATACACGTACGTACGTACATACATACATACACGTACGTACGTACGTACATACATACATACACGTACGTACGTACATACATACATACACGTACGTACGTACGTACATACATACACGTACGTACGTACATACATACATACACGTACGTACGTACATACATACACGTACGTACGTACATACATACACGTACGTACATACATACATACGTACATACATACACGTACGTACATACATACAGACATACACGTACGTACGTACGTACATACATACATACATACACGTACGTACGTACATACATACATACACGTACGTACGTACGTACATACATACATACACGTACGTACATACATACATACACGTACGTACGTACGTACATACATACATACACGTACGTACGTACATACATACATACACGTACGTACGTACATACATACATGTACGTACATACATACATACATACACGTACGTACGTACATACATACATACACGTACGTACGTACGTACATACATACATACACGTACGTACGTACATACATACATACACGTACGTACATACATACATACACGTACGTACATACATACATACGTACACGTACATACATACGTACACGTACGTACGTACCTACATACGTACACGTACGTACGTACCTACATACATACACGTACGTACGTACCTACATACATACACGTACGTACGTACCTACATACATACACGTACGTACGTACCTACATACATACACGTACGTACGTACCTACATAC
>JAWZYT010004482.1:0-5000 GCA_034508575.1 Petrolisthes manimaculis
CATCTACATCTAAAAAACACACAATTATGGACCCCCTAACATTTTTATAAGGGGGAAAAAATAATAAATCGGAAGGGGGGGGGCAAGAGTGGGGGGGGGGGATTCCAGGGAGCGTCCTTTTTCGACCATTATCGCGAGAACCCAAGCGGAAAACACCCCCCCCCCCCCCGAGTTAGGCATGTGGAGGGAGGGAGAGAGGGAGGGAGAGAGAGGGAGGAGGGAAATAAGGAAAAGGAGAGTGTGTTGGTGAGAGAGGGTATAGGAAAAGGGAAATAGGAGAGAGAGAAGGAGAGAGAGAGAGAGAGAGGGAGGAGAAAGGACGAGACACACACACACACACACACACACACACACACTACACTGAATTAGCTTGTTTCGTGGCATAGTAAGGGAGGAATCAGTAGCCACCAAAACTCACATACACGATCATCACAGGGTACTTAAAAATATAGATAATACAGTGTTGGTAAATGCAGAGCCACTAAATGTTTCCTCCATACTCCTTCAACCAACAGCATTACTTTTGCTCATTGGGTCCTGTCTGTTTCCTGGCATACGATGGAGGAATCAAGGCACTCCAATGTACAGAAAATATAATAAATAATTAATAATAATATATAATAAATAATAATATATAATAAATAATAAATAATAATAAATAATAATAAATAATAAATAATTATATCTAATAAATAATAATATATAATAAATAATAATATATAGTAAATAATAATATCTAATAAATAATAACATATGATAAATAATGTGTTTCATGTTTAGCTATCACACTTGTAATTAAGTGGTTTGTTTGTTTGTTTGTTTGTTTGTTTGTTTGTTTGTTTGTATCCGGGACCTGCTTGTTTATATGTATGTCAGTCTGCTCCACTACTACTACTACTACTAAATCCACTTCTTCTATTACCTTCACTACCCATATTACTACTACCTCTATTTCCACTGATTCTATTACCTCCACTACCCCCACTACTTCCTCCACTACCACCACTGCCTCTACTCCCACCACTACCACTGCCACTGTCTCTCCTCTAAGTGGTTTAGCCTCGGGGTTAGTAAGCTGGGATCATATTCATAAAGGATTCGAGAAAAAAAATCTTATTCAGTGTCTGTAACTTAGGTGTGGGTTAGGTTAGGTTAGGTTAGGTTAGGTTAGGTTAGGTTAGGTTAAAGTCTTCTGTTTTCTGGTATATATATAACTTGCAATGGCGATTCAGTCAGTAGCTCTCCAATTATTTACAAACAAGAGATTCTCCCCTTAAGGGATCCTGTGGTGTAGTCTAAAAGTTGAAGAAAAATTAATCCTTCAACTATTGCCACGAAACACACACACTTATAGGGAAAGAGCTTGTTTCGTGGCATGGTCAGGAGGAATCAGAAGTCTCCAATTCATACACGATCACAGGGTCCTTCATTAAACATTGGGTGATCTGAGGGACTTTCTACCGTATAATAATTGTGGGAGTTGGTTTATATTCACAGCCCCATCGAACCTCCTGTCATCACCTACAACACCAACAGTACACTAGGCTACGTTAGAGGAGAGAGAGAGAGAGAGAGAGAGAGAGAGAGAGAGAGAGAGAGAGAAGGGAGGGAAAGGGGGGATGGTGTATGTGTGGGTGTGGGTGTGAGAGAGGGGGGGAATGGTGCATGTAAGTGTATGTGTGTGTGAGAGAGAGAGAAAGGGAGGGTAATGGTGCATGCATGTATATGTGTGTGAAAGAGAGGAGGGAATGGTGTATGAATGTATGTGTGTGGGTGAGAGAGAGAAGGGTGGATGGTGTATGTATGTATGCGTGATGGTGAGATAGAAAAGGGTGGATGGTGTATGTGAGAGAGAGAGGGGGGGGGGGATGTTGTATGTACAGTATGCATGTATGTGTATGTATGCATGTATGTATGTATGTGTGTGTGGGTCAGAGAGCGAGGGAAGAATACTTTAATTAGTAGTGGTGCTTCTTAGGATTGTAATGGCGTTTTGTGGACAAGAGTCGTAGCACAGCATCTTAATCAAAAACCCTGTGTTGTGTTATCGTGTGTAGGAGACTTGGTGGTAACTTCCCATTCCTCCTCACTCTGCCACGAAACAAGATCCTCCAATATATACTGTATAGGTGGTGTTTCGTGGCACTATTTGAAGGACCCGCTAACCTCCTTTTTTTTTCTCGACTACATCACATCATTTTAAAGACTCGTGTGTAATGGGTCAGTGAACAAGATTAGAATATTCACCTCTTGGTTATATTGGTAGTGAATCTGGTAATTGGATTATCGTTCAGCTGAATAAATAATAATAATAAGATTCAGTTAAGTTGAAAATAAAAAATATGGAAACATGATTATTTCAAAACTGTATTACCCCTTAAGGTGGTCATTTTTTTTTTTTTTTTTTTTTTTTTTTTTTTTTTTTTTTTTTTTTTAGTGCTTTGATTCCTCCTAAGTATGCCAGGAAACAGAACCAGAGGAACAGGAATAATGGTGGTAAAATTGAGGGAGGGAGGAGGAGGGAAGGAGGGGTAGGTAAAATTGAGGGAGGGAAGAAGGAGGGAAGGAGGGGTAGGTAAAGTTGAGGGAGGAGGAAGGAAGGTGGAAGGGCAAGTGGTGGGAAGAAGGAAAGAATAATAGAGGGAAAGTGAAATTGAACGAAAGGAGGAGGAGGGACAAAGTAGAGAAAAGGAAGAATGCCAAAAGGTGATGGAATGGATGGATTAATTGATATTAGGCACCACAACAGACAAAGAGAAAGGTGGAAGAGAAAGAGGAAAAGAATGATAAATAGGAAAAGAAGGAGATGAAGAAGTGGAGAGAGGAAAAGAATGATTAATATAAAGGGAAGAAAATGAAGAAGAGGAAAGAGGAAAAGGAGGAGAAAGAGGAAGAAGATGAAGAGGAGAGAGGAAAAAAAATGATAAATAGGAAAAGAAGGAGATGAAGAAGTGGAGGAAGAAAAGAGGAAAAGAATGAAGATGAAGAAGAGGAGAGAGGAAAAGAATGAAGATGATGAAGAGGAGAAAGAGGAGATGAAGAAGAGGAGAGAGGAAAAGAAGGATTAATATAAAGAGAAGAAGATGAAGAAGAGGAGAGAAGAAAAGGAGGAGAAAGAGGAAGAAGATGAAGAGGAGAGAGGAAAAGAATGATAATGAAGAGGAGAGAGGAAAAGAAGGATTAATATAAAGAGAAGATGAAGAAAAGGAAAAGAATGATGATGATGAAGAGGAGAAAGAGGAAGGTGGAAATTAACCCAACAGTGACCTCCTCCTCTGTCTTCCTCTTGACCCAGCTGGTGGTGCTATGTGACCCCCCCCCCAGCCCCCCCTGCCCCCCCAGCCCCCACCCCCCGGACACCCCTCCCCCGGACACCCACACCCCGGCATAAGGTCATCCATCACCCGCTCTCTTGTTCACCCGGGTCAGATTTACGGCGAACACACACACACACACACACACACACACACACACACACACACACACACACACACACACACACAACACACACACACACACACACATATATACACTCACACATACATACTCAAGCACACACACACACACACACACATACACACACACACACACACAGGAGGAAGAAGAAGAAGGAGGAAAAGGAAAAAGAAGAACGGGAAAATGAAAATGCAATATAGTACAAGAAGAGAAGAAGAAATAAAGAAGAAAAATGAAAAGTTGGACTAAAGAAGAAAAATGAAGGAAAACATGAAGAAAATTTATAAAAAAAAAAAAAAAAAAAAAAAGAGACGACGAAGAAAAATATGATGAAAAGTTTTTAGAAATGAAGGAAAATAAAATGAAAAATTGGAGAAATGAAGGAAAATAGAATGAAAAACTTGGAGAAATTAAGGAAAATAAAATGAACGAAATGGAGAAATGAAGGAAAATAGAATGAAAAATTGGTGAAATTAAGGAAAATAAGGCAAAAAAGTTGAAGTAAAAAGGAGATAAAATAAAATAAGATGAACAATTGATTGGAAATGTTGAGGTGAAGTGAGGTGAGGTGAAGTGAGGTGAGGTAAGTGAAGTGAGATGAGGTAAGTGATATGAAGTGAAGTGAGGTAAGGTAAGTGAAAGGAAAGGAGGTGAAGTGAGGTAAGGAATGTGAGGTGAGGTAAATGAAGTGAAGTAAGTGAAGGGAAATGAGGTGAAGTGAGGTAAGTGAAGTGAAGTGAAGTGAGTCCTGAAGAACCACTGACCCTGACCTGACATGAGTTATTTGGACAGTCTGAGGGGGGGGGGGGGGGGGGGGCGGCGACCCTGGGAGGAAGAAGAAGGTGGGGGGGGGAAAGGAGGGGGGTGGAGGGAGAGGGTGCTGACAGGGGTGGGGTTGTGGATGGAAAAAGGGGGGGAAAGGGAAAGGAGAGAGGGAGGGGGCTGGTGGAGGGAGAGATGGAAAAAAGGGGAAAAGGAGGGGTGGGGTAGATGGTAGGGAGGGGGGAGGGGGGGAGGGTGTGTGTGGTGGGTGGAAGAAGAGGGGGGGAGAGGAAGGGAAGGATGGAATGGAAAGTAGAGAAGGAAAGAACGTAAGGAGGGAGGAAGGAAGGGAAGGAATGGGGGAGGAAGGGAGAAGGGAAGAACAGAATGTAAGGAGGAAAGAAAGAATGTAAGAAGGGAAGGAGGGAGACAGGAGAGGGGGGATGGGAGGTAGGGAGAATGTAAGAAGGGAAGAGAGGGAGACAGGGGAGGGAGAAAGAAAGGAAGGAGGGAGAGGGAGACAGGGGGGGAGGGAGAGGGAGAAAGGAAGGAAGGAGGGAGAGGAGGGAGGGGAGGTAGGGAGAATGTAAGAAGGGAAGAGAAGGAGGGAGACAGGTGGGGAGGGAGAAAGGGAGAGGGAGGAGACAGAGGAGGGAGAAAGGAAGGAAGGAGGGAGAGGGAGACAGGGGGGGGAGGGGAGAAAGGAAGGAACACCAGACAACACCAAAAGTCAGACGGGGTGGGAGGCAAAACAAAAACCAGTTGAGTGGAATTTCAAGTTT
>JAWZYT010004482.1:10000-25000 GCA_034508575.1 Petrolisthes manimaculis
CACTCTTCCTCTCTCACTCTCACTCTTCCTCTCTCACTCTCTCTCAGATCTCCAGGCTCTCATCACGACAGCAGAGTGGGACGAATTTATGCTTCCGACTGTACAGTACCAAAAAAGAATTCCCTACCATCTTAAGGATCCCTGTGATGTCGTCAGAAAAATGGAGGTAAATGAGTCCTTCAAATATTGCCACGAAACACACACACACCTATATGGAGGGATCTTGTTTCGTGGCGCTCTAATGTACAGCCATGGGTGATAGTGCTTGACCAGGGTATACAAGGAGTGTTGGAAAGTAACTGAACAGAGTTCGAAAAAGTGAGTCTTCTTCTAAACCTCTCTCAACGTTGAGAATGGTTTGGAAAATTCACTAGATCGAACTCTGTTCAGTTGCTCACCAACACTCCTTATACCCTGGTCAAGCACTATCAGCCATGGCTGTACACTCACAATCCTAAATATGTATCCAGGCTTGTTGCTTCGAATTGCCTGATCGAGTATGAAGCGATCTCAAGCCAATAATTATGAAACAGGATAAGCGTTGTAATTGGTTCACCAGTACGTCAAATGATTCGAAACTTCAACAAGACCTGGATACAAATTTTGGATTGCCAGTGTACTAAAAGTATATTAATGATGATCCCTTTAATAAATTCACATTCTCGAAAACAGACAGACAATTTGGGAATAATGGTAACAATATAAGGAGAAATTTGTTACTAGGCACTTGATAATATGAGACAGTCGCTATGATGAGAAACTCCCCGACTCTCACATCTCTTGTTATACTGTATGTGTGTTAGAGGGTAAAGGAAACCACTCTGCTATACAAGTTAATGGGAGAGTAGAATTCTGGCTTTTTTTTTTGTAGATAATGATTCCTCCAAACTAATCCAAGCATCAGAATACCATTATATTTGTCCATTTGGATCTGTTTCGTGGCATACTTTTGGAGGAATCAAGACACTCCAATGTACCAAAAGTATACCATCCCCTCAATGGAGAGTTAATCTTGTTATGCCCCGAGTTTTTTGCTTTTTATATGAAGGCAAATTTTAGTGCTTAGTTTGTAGTGGAGCTTATGCAAATTATACAGAGCGGGAGATAATGTTATGGTACTGTTTATAAGATGCAGTACAGCCTGGGACAAAAACATAGGCTTCGTTATGGATGAAGTATATACTGTAGAAGAAAAGAACGTGCTCACCCACAGGGGGTCTTTGTCTTCCAAGTACAGTACAGGCGGCGGCATAAGTCCTGACGCCTCACCTACTTCACCGAGACAGGCCGTGTTCATGGACTCGAGAAATTAGCACGTTTTTTACACATACTAATCTCTAGTCTATAAACATCGCGTGCCTCTGTCAAACAAGCGAGGCAACAGGACTTTTGCCACCGACTGTACACCCACACAAAAGCAGTGTTGCCTCATCCGCAGGAGTTATGAACCCCACAAGCTTCACAATAGGAATGTTGTTGTTGTGTATGGTGTTTCGATTCACGAGTCATTAAACCCCAAACTTCAAGAACCTATTGGGTGTACTGTACAGTCACTCATAAAAGTAAAGACACCCCAGGCACGACACCTTTTAACTTGTGTGATATCGGTTCTGGTAACATTGTACAGTTGCCAAAAAAGGTATTGCGACAAATCTTGATAGAACTTTAACCCTAGTAATATCCACAACTATTTGTAGACAGAACAGAAGGAAATATACATATCCCTCTGTAATATATACTTATAATCCCTACAAACAACTATGGACATTAATATATTTAATGTTGTATCAATAGTTGTCGCAAAATCTTTTATGGCAACTGTACCAAACGTCAGAGGTGATGGTGTGTGTCGTGTTTGGAGGAAGGCTGGTTTGCTCGAAACATTATCTCAACTCATACTTCGTCTCATCTACCCTTAGTTCAGGGTGAGTCGAGTAGATCAGCTTCATATCTGAAACGCCATCACTGACGTCACGTACACTGTTGCCAGAACCGATATCACACGTATAAGAAGGTGATTGGCCTGTGGGGGTCTTAATTTTTATGAGTGACTGTACATCTCAACTAAGAATAGAGACAGTCCTATATTTGATAACAAGGCGTTCCTATAATATCCTGTAATGACTTGTATCAAAATGTTTCCGTATCGAGAAATTCATGCATTATTTGTGAAGGAATGCACGTGTGTTGAACCTACAAATGTGAAATATCTGTAATAATATCTTGAGTCTTATATAATCCCAGGAACTACAATGCATTTTGATTTCAAGATTGAACTTTATACCTTGTGGTGAAGTAAAAAGGAACATTACAATCGTTCATTATCATTATCACAATCAGAGGGAATAATTCAGATGAAACAATTCTGAATGACGAAGCAGAGAGTGTTGAGAATAGGCTATAGAGATTCGCGTCCTCAGTCACTTGAACTTATTGTTAACATCACGTCAGGTTATGTTAGGGTACTTTGGTTGTTGGTGTATTGTCCAGATATATAGTAATGTTAGAAGCTGTGAGGGGCGGGGTTGGTTATAATGGTGGTGGTGGTGGCGGGCGGTAGGAGTGGTGGGTGATGTCAACGGTAGCAGCGGCGGCGGCGGCAGCAGCGGTGGTGGACGTGGAGGTGGAGGTGGTGGCTGTGGAGAGAGAGCAGGGAGAGAAGAGAGAGAGGGAGAGAGCGGCTGTGTAACAGGTCTGGTTCGCAGGGTGAGCTTGCTGCCTGGGCTGACTGGCTGGGCACCACCCGGTATCCTCCCCATCCATCCCCCCTCACTCCCCCTCAGTAACCTCCCCATCCCTCCCCCTCTGTATCCTCCCCAGTCTACTCCTCCCACTGACAGGCAGCCCCTCCATCACCACCACCACACACGGTCCTCACAAAACCAACCACTCGCCCGCCGCACTTGGTGGAGTACACACGCTCTTCACCTCTGCCCGCGCCACACTCACTCACTCACTCGCGTGCCCTCAACACCGCCACCTTTTACTTTACTCACTCCCTCCCTGTACCAGCTGTATCTTGCTCCACTCACCACCACAGGTCTGATGTACTCACAGCTTTGTTCACACTAGTGGTGTTGGCTGTGTGATGTGAGAGACATTCTACCCACTACCTTCACGGTTCTTCACATATCCTAACAAGACAGTGTTCGCGTTGCCACTCACAAACATCAGTGCTCTGGCCTTTGTCTGGTGTGACAAAAACATCATTATAACCTTACCAGTGTTCTATCAAATCAGTGTTTACAAGTCTTCTAGCCACTCGAAAATAAGAAGACCTTCAATTCCGGTGTGTTCCGTGCAATACAACCGGGTTCACTCTCTCTTTTGACATCTCGGTGCTTCTACACGTGTTTCGAGAATTACAAAGTGGTCGGGTCCTCAGATTTCCCCTCGAGTGTAATAATTAGTGTCTGTGCATTGAAAGATTTGTATTATTATCGTACCCCTGGAGAACGACAACAGGGGAAAGTTTGTGATAAGTTTCCTGCACCAACAGCATTCTGAGCCTCCTGCTGCTGCCACCGTGTCTGTCTGTATGTGCGTAAGTTTACCAGCGAACCACACGAAGCGAGTTCAAGATAAGAATCACAGTGCATGGTGTTGGTTGACCTGTATGTGTGTGTGTGTGTGTGTGTTTGTGTGTGTAGTCCTGCCTGTGCTGGTGGTGGTGAGAGTTGAGGTGTGTTAAAAGCAGACTCACTCACCCGGCTATAAGCGTGGTGGTGTTGGTGGTACAATTCATCTGCCGCAAATTGCCCCATTCACACACACACACACACACACACACACATACACACTAACTCACACACACACACACACACTAACTCACACACACACACACTAACTCACACACACACACACTAACTCACACACACACACACTAACTCACACACTCACTCCTGTTCCTGTGGCCACATTCCTAATCATTCGGAATCGGCTTTGTACACTTGACTCCCAAACCCAACCATCGGGGAGAATGAGAGTGACAGAAATCTATATAATATTATTTAACGGTGACACACATCTTCGCTAAACAAACCAAACGTCAGTCAGATAAACAATATATATTTAACCCAGAACACCTTATGGTAACTCGAGTATTGAACATCTACTTGGGGGCAAAGTGTTAATCGCAGAACAAAACCCAATTCGCTGGAGGAAATATAAAGATTATTGAGTTGTATTATTATCGGGATATTTGCGGTCCTCACTCCCTTTTGTAATCAACTCATACTAAGCGGTGTATGATCGTTGTGTACAGGACTTTATACGCTCTTGATCCTTTCCATATCGTATTAGTTAACCAGTTACATTTTTATCCTTGTGTTTGGTTGCATACAAGGGCTTAGTGTCTGTGTAAGAAGGCGTTGAATACAAGGCGGACTTTTACTCCTTATTTTCCCCGTTTCTTCTCACTCAGACGTTTCCCATTCGTATCAATTGCAACTAAGACTAATAAGTTACGTATTTATTAATGTTAATTGGACGATAAGCTACAATTTCATTATTAACGGGACTAATTCATTGGTTGGTTGGTTGGTTGTTGAGTTTATATAACAGCGGTGCATCCTAGTGTATAGCCTAGTGTAGTTGTGTTTATAACAGCGGTGCATCCTAGTGTATAGCCTAGTGTAGTTGTGTTTATAACAGCGGTGCATCCTAGTGTATAGCCTAGTGTAGTTGAGTTGTGTTGTGGAGGCCTCACTTGTGGTGCTGACAGAGAAAACCCTACCTACCCCCCCCTTCTCTTTCACTCTCCTTCTCCTTCCAGTCCCTCTCCCTCCTCCCTTCCCCCTCATTTTTCACTCGCCCTCCTTCCACTCCTCTCCCCTCCCCCTTCTCTTTCACTCGCCCTTCTCCTTCCACTCCTTCCAGTCCCTCTCCCTCTCCCTTATCTTTTATTCGCCCTCCTCCTTCTCCTTCCACTTCTCCTTCCAGCCCCCCTTCCCCCTCCCTCTTGCTATAGCAGCGGCGTGACCCAGCCCACACCACAGGCGACCTTGCGGTTTGAGTGCAAAGGGACGTGAAAATCGCAACAAAACATTTCTGTCGTCAGCCTTGCTTGCTTATATTCCTTTATAGTAAGTTAGCTTGTCTGTCCCACGTGTTTTTTTTTGTGTTTTTTTATTATCTCTGTGAAGCATATATATATAATTATAAATCCATTCGTTTCTTATTTAAAGGTAGTACAATACAAAGTGAAGTATTAATATATTGAAACTCGATCGAACCCATGTGTCAGAAGAAAGTGGAAATAAAGCTAATTGGCTAAAAGTTATTGAAGGCGTGGCACACACACACACACACAACCAAGAAAAAGTTGATATTATCGGCAAAAACTAAGATATATTATTAAGTGGCCCATATAGTAACTTGACCGAGGCTGCATTGTAGTGTGTGTGAAAAAAAAAATATATATGGAAAAATAGTTAGTGGTAAATGAGAAATAGAAAAGGATATATTATAGTGTGAAGAAAAGGTCAAGTGCGTGCGTGCGTGTGTGTGTGAAAGCGCGTGAAGCAAGCAAGATTATCCCACAATACATTCATCAGTCCTCCTGCACCGCTAAGCAAAAAGAAGTTATTATTAATTGATCAAGGAACGGCGCATCAGTGAGGCGAGAGGTGACGACAAGCAGATTCTTAAAGAGATAATAAATACCACCTACTCCACCGCCAACACCAGCGCCACCACCACCAACACCACCACTGATCATCCACCTCACTCACTCAACTCATCCACTCATCCATCCACCTGCTACACTCTCCACCACCTCTTTCATCTATCAGGTAAGTAGGTCCTTTCAACAGGCTCTTTTTCCACTTGTTTTTGTACTCTTAAGTTAACTGTTACTTGTCATTTATATAGACAAGACATTAGAGTTTTTTTTCGCTGGTATGGTACTGTGTTAGGCCTTTCTCATACTGACTTTATTTTGTTTGTTCTGAGTCTGTCTCTACCATGGTAATTATTTTGTCATGTAGGATAACTCGTTAAGGGACCCTTTGTTGTAGTCTGAAAATTGGAGGTAAATGAGTCCTTCAAACATTGCCACGAAACACCACCTATAGGGAAAGAGCGTGTTTCGTAGCATAGTCGGGAGGAATCAGAAGCCACCAAGTTTCATACACGATCACAGGGTCCTTAATCTCTTCATTTTCTAGTGTGGTATTTACTGGTGATGACACGGGGAATGTTTAGAAATTACTCCCATGGGTCGCTTATCATTCACTTCCTGTCTAATAAATCTCGACCATAATGTGTTAGGTAGGACAACTAATTTTATTTTGCCTTGAAAATACTGCAGGCTTCTCATTCAGTGTCAGAGAAAAAAAATTCCCTCACTGTACACCCGTGATATTTAATCCCTGACCACCAGAGACGAACGGCGGGCAACACACACACACACACACACACACACACTCACTACATTCGACCTCAGCCTTTATAAGTGTACACTCGTGTTACATATTTTCTGACCAGAGTGTGTGAAGCAGAAAGTTTCGAATCGCCTGGTATTGCTCATTTTCCCCACCCAGTGTACATATAGAGGCCGAGTTCGAATGCAGCTTGTGTGTGTGTGTGGTACCTACCTGCCGTCGTCTCTGGTCAGAAATTACGTATCACGAGTGTACTGTACTGGGTGGAAAAATGAGCAATACCAGGCGATTCTAAGTTTTCTGCCCTTCACACTCTGGTCAGAAATTATGTATTACGAGTGTACCGTAACCCCAGTCAGCCTGGTGCATTAAAAAATAAACGGTAGGAGAGGGGAGGAAAAAGAGCGAGACGATGAAGCCAACAAGAGACCCGCTGTGAATGAATGAGGTGTGGACGCCTCGTAACTCACTAGTCTTGTTGAACATTGGTGTTTTGCTGCCACGGTGTGTTTAGGTGTCAGTCACTCACTCACTCAGTTAGTCAGCGCCTTTTCAGTTAGTCAGCGCCTTGTCAGTCAGTTAGTCAGGGCCTTAACAGTCAGTCAGTCAGTAAGGGCCTTATTGGTCAGTTACTCAATCACTCAGGGCCTTGTCATTCAGCCAGTCAGTCACTCACTCAGGATCTTATGAGTCAGTCAGTCAGTCAGTCACTCAAGGCTCTCCAATATACTGTAAACAGAAATATACTAACCCTCTAACTTACTCCCTCAACAAGTAATTTTTATGGTGTGGTGTTTGGTGTAATAAATCATGCTCGGGTTAAGGAGAGACTCTTAAGGATTCTCAGTAGTTACATAATGATCATCTTCAAGGCTGAGGGAGGAAAATAATCATCAGAGGACAGTGGCCGTGAGGATTGGCTCGTTGAAACTTTATGAAACTAGTGTTTATGTGAAAGAGGTATATATCCTTGTGTGTATGTATGTGAAGGAGGGATGTGTGTATGTGTGAAGGAGGGATGTGTGTGTGTATGTGAAGGAGGGATGTGTGTGTGTGTGAAGGAGGGATATGTGTGTGTGTGTGAAGGAGGGATGTGTGTGTGTATGTGAAGGAGGGATATGTGTGTGTATGTGAAGGAGGGATATGTGTGTGTGTGAAGGAGGGATGTGTATGTATGTATGTGAAGCGTTGCCAACGTATACACCCGGGATCTTGTGAGCAGCAGTTCCGACTCTCGCATCCAAAACACCTGCCATCAACCCTTACTCTTATTTGCAGGTGTTTCGGAACTGGTAGCTCACACAATACCGAGTGTATACGTTGGCAACGCTGAACTGGTGAAAGCAGGAGTGGAGGAGACTGTACTGTATGTAACAGCCTTCTCATATTGGTATCTCTGCGTATGTAAGTACAGCCATGGCTGATAGTGCTTGACCAGGGTCCAAGGAGTGTTGGAGAGTAACTGAACAGAGTTTGAAAAAGTGAGTCTTCTAAACCTCTCTCAACCTCTCTTGAGAATGGTTTGTAAAACTCACTTGTTATCAAAAACCTTAATTCGTGGTGTCCTTCATTTTGTATTGCGCAGAAGGTGTAACCATAATTTGTTGTTTGTGGCCTGTTGCTTAGTATAGTATGGAGGAATCAGTTACTCCTTAATTAAAATACGGTTCCCTGGCGGAGTGTTGTATTATTATTATTATTATTTCCTTCAGAGTTGTACTGGGCATAAGAAACATTCCCTCTATTTGGTTTATATGCCCTTGGTCTTCGGAGGGTCTCATGTAAGGTACCCTGGCAAAAACGTGTGCATAGTTGTGTAGAGTAATTTATGGTCATAGAGGTGAGAGTAGCAACGAGGGTGTGTGTGTGTTGTTGAGGGGGGGGGCGTGAGGGTGTGTGTGTGTGTGTGGAGGGATGGGGGGGATGGAACGTGTGGTGGAGGAAGGGAAATAGGAGTGGAAGAAGGGATTTGGACGTGGAGGGATGAAAATAGGAGTGGAGGAAGCGAGTTAGAAGTGGAGGGAGAAGTGATAGCGTGTGGAATGGTGGGTGGTGGAGGGAAGGGAAGAATAGTGGATGGATGGATGGAGATGTGTGTGAAGGAGAAGAAGCAGTGGAGGTGTGAAATAAAAGTAGCAGTGGAGGTGTGAAATGAAAGTATAAAGTAGGGAGCGAGTATGAAGAAGTTTGTATTTAATTGCATTGACTTTGGGTTGTGTTTCGTTTCACAAGTGAGGACATTAATTAAGGGAGAAATTTTGTGTTGGTAAATAATCAGGAGCAACTGAATCCATCCTCCAAACTATTCCCAGCAACAGAACACCATTAATTATTGTTCATCTGGTCCTGTTTCCTGGCTTATATATTTATACTTTGGAGGAATCAAGACACTCCAATGTAACCAAAATGAATTACAACAACAACCTTAAGGGGCTTTCATGCCTTTTTACACTTCATTTTTCGCAATATAGAACAACAACAACAACAACAACAACAAATCTTAGGGAAAAAAAGTAGGGAAAACTGACAGGGAATCATGTAGGAATTATGGGAGTGTGTGCCATGGGGAGAAATGGTTTAAAAAAGTATGGGGAAACTGACAGGGATGATGGTGGTGGAATGGGTTATGGGTGTTTGAGGTGGGGTGGGTGGGGAAAGGGGAGTAATATAAGGGTAGATGTTATGGGGGTGAATGAGGTGGGGGAGAAGGGAGGTTTAACTAGGAGAGGCAGAGACTGGGGTTACATAGAAATAGTAGGGATGGTGGTGGGGGGGTTAGAGGGGTGTTGGTGTGAAGTAGTAGTGGGGGGGTGTTGGTGTGAAGTAGTAGTGGGGGTGTGTTGGTGTGAAGTAGTAGGGTGGTGGTGGGGTTGGGAGGGGTGTTGGTGTGAAGGGGTGGTGGTGGTAGTGGGGTTAGAAGTGTGAAGTAGTAGAGTTGGTGGTGGTGGTGGGAGGGGAGGAGGGGTGTTGGTGTGAAGTAGAGGGAAGGGGGCCATGTGCGTCTCGTCTCGCACTTAGGAATGGTGACAACATTAACCAGAGTGCCACGGTACACACACACACACACATACGCAAATAAACACACGCACATACACACACATTTATACATACACACATATGCAAATAAACACGCACATACACACACATTTATACATACACACACATACATATATCAATACAATATGTCTAGAACAAAAAAGATAATGATTGTGTAATAATTGTTTTACATCGTGACAATATAATTATATACAAATAATATACAAATATAACTTAGTTGGAAAAAAATCTTGGCCATATTATCCCATGAACCCGTGAAATGAAAATAATATTTGGTATTTTATCGCACATAATGTCTGGTTCACTCATGATACATAATTTCTGACCAGAGTGTGAGTAGCAGAAAGCTTCGAAGCGCCTGGTATTGCTCATTTCCCCACCCAGTACACCTATAGAGGCTGAGTTCGAATTCAGGGTGTGTGTGTGTGTGTGTGTGAAGAAAGCGAAATAAAGTTAATATCTGCAAGTCTTCACCACATGTGTGAAGGAATTATCCAACAGCAGCAGTCTAATCACGAGCAAATATCTTGGGAGTGAAAAAAAATATATATACCGTATATAATGTGTTGGTTTGGAGTATTTCATGAATATGTATTATAAATGCGAGAAGATTTGCCCAGTAAGAAAACTAGTGGAGTGAAAAGATTGGAGATGAAGCAAGTGATTTTGTAAAGGTCAGATTTCTCTTAAGCAGACGTAACCGGCAGTAGGTACCGACTTACAGGAAATATTTACGGACATTGTGATTCGTGTATGAGAACTGGTAGAGGCTTCTGATTCCTCCCTACTTACTGGAAATATTTAGGGACCCTGTGATTCGTGTATAAGACTTGGGTGGAGGCTTCTGATTCCTCCTGACCGTGCCATGAAACAACAAGCTCCATCCGTATAGGTGTGTGTGTGTGTGTTTCGTGGCAATATTTAAAGGACTCGTTTACCTCCATTTTTTCGGACTACCGTACATCCTTAATTTTTGTAACCGTGGAAATGTACAGTCGCGGTCAATAATATTCATTCACATATGGGTATCTCAAACAATTTACCGTCTACTGTTTTCACGCTCACATATAATGTTATTGTTTTAAGTAATGCTTATATAGCTGCTTGTATTAAATTAAAATATAGTAGTTAACCTATTTTTTAAAAAGTCTATCATCTAAGGAACAGAGGGAAGCTGTCAAACTCTCACACCCGTAGTTTAAAAAAAATTGAGGGCCCTTACTGGAGCTCTATGAACTCTCCAAATAATCCAGGCCACAAAACGCTTCAGTGTTTCGAATAAGGAATCTGTTGCCTGGAGTAGTTTGGAGGGTTCATAGAGCTCCAGTAAGGGTCCTCAATTTTTTTAAAACTACGGGTGTTGATTATATTTGGCCGCGACTGTACGAATTGATCCGAGACACTCAAACCCAAGCACCGAAACATTTGATAAAGTATAACAGTTTTGGCGCTTTTTCGTACTCAAATGAATTAATTTCTTATTATTAATATTGTTATTGTTATTATTGTTATTGCTAATATTATTTTTATTGCTAATATTATTTTTATTGCTAATATTATTATTAATATTATTATTATTACTAGTTTAATTATTATTATTACTAGTTTAATTATTATTATTATTATTACTAGTTTAATTATTATTATTATTATTATTACTAGTTTAATTATTATTATTATTATTACTAGTTTAATTATTATTATTATTATTACTAGTTTAATTATTATTATTATTATTACTAGTTTAATTATTATTATTATTATTACTAGTTTAATTATTATTATTATTATTATTATTATTACCCTACTAGTTTAATTATTATTATTATTATTACTAGTTTAATTATTATTATTATTATTGTTGTTAGGTTGATTGGTTGATGCACAAATCTTACTGTATCATCAACCAAAACTTAGATTAATAATTCTTAACACCCAAGTCAGAGAGAGAGAGAGAGAGAGAGAGAGAGAGAGAGAGAGAGAGAGATGCCCACAGAATACAAGCTTTGTTGAAATAGTCAAAACAATAGGATATTAATTTTTACCGGCCTCCCACATACGGCTTCTCCAACACCGGTAGCCTGTGTGTGTGTGTGTGTTTGTGTGTGTGTGTGTGTGTATGTGTATGTGTGTGTGTATGTATTGTGTGTGTGTGTATGTATTGTGTGTGTGTGTATGTATTGTGTGTGTGTATGTATGTATTGTGTGTGTGTATGTATTGTGTGTGTGTGTGTATGTATTGTGTGTGTGTGTGTGTGTGTGTGTTTATTTCCCGGTACTGTGTGTGTGTGTTTGTTTCCCGGTACTGTGTGTGTGTGTTTATTTCCCGGTAATGTGTGTGTGTGTGTGTGTGTGTGTGTGTGTGTGTGTGTGTGTGTGTGTGTGTGTGTGTGTTGGGGGGGGGGTGATGGTTATTGTGCTTCCCTTCAGTGGTGAGGTTTGTTTCCCTCTCTTTATATTTTAAGGGGAGACATTTTGTGTTGGTAAATCTGGAGCAACTGAATCCTACAAACTATTCCAAGCAACAACAGAACACCATTATTTTCGCTCTTCTGGTTCTGTTCCCTAGCTGGCAAGGAGGGAGGAGAGGGGGGAGGTGTGTGTGTGTGTGTTTTGGTAGGAGGAGAGGAAGGTGTATGAATGAGGAGGATATATTTGTGTGTGTATGTGTGTGTGTGTGTGTTTTATGGAAGGAGGAAAGGGAGGTGTATGAATGAGGAGGATATGTATTTGTATGTGTGTGTGTGTGAGTGTGTGTGTGTGTGTGTGTGTGTGTGTGTGTGTGTGTGTTTGTTTGTTTGAAGGGTGGTAGGAGGAAAGGGAAGTGTGTGAATGGGTAGTATATGTATTTGTTTGTGTGTGTGTTTTGGGAGGAGGAGAGTTAGGTGTATGAATGAGGAGGATATATTTGTATGTGTGTGTGTGTGTGTGTTTGTTTGAAGGGTGGAAGGAGGAAAGGGAAGTGTGTGAATGGGTAGTATATGTATTTGTTTGTGTGTGTGTGTGTGTTTTGGGAGGAGGAGAGTTAGGTGTATGAATAGCTCCATCCAGTCAATTTCCCCCTGATTTGATGCCATGGCGTGGGTATCCTGAATGTTATTGTCAGTATTAAAACACCAACACATTGAAAGGCTCTACAAATCCTAGAGGCTTAGAGCTGCAGTCATAATATAAACCCCACGGCAACCATTGATGTGTGTGTGTGTGTTGTATGTGTATGTGTTGTGTGTGTGTGTGTGTTGTATGTGTGTGTGTGTGTGTGGTGTGTTGTATGTGTGTGTGTGTGTTGTGTGTATGTGTGTGTGTATTGTATGTATGTGTGTGTGTGGAGATCAGACCCCCACTCCCCTCCATCAGCCTATAGCCAAGCAACGATGCCAAGTCTATCACAGAACAGGGAGATTAGAAGTGCCTTTGAATGCTCCCAGTGTTATGAGATACTTGGGACTGATGCTAATAATGAAGGGTGGATGGGGACTATGGTATCAACCTTATCAGTGGGTCCTCTGTTTATGTAAAGCAGACAAGGCAGGTATCGGCTATGAGGGTGACGATTGACCCCCCTTCCCCCTCCCCCAGGCCCCCACCCCTACCCTCTACCCCACACCTCTACCCGACCCTCTACACCTCTATTTCTCCACTGCCACGACCCCCTAACTACTACCACGAACGACCCCCAACCAACTACTACCACGACCCTGTGTGTAAAGTTACGAGGGTGGAATGGTACTCCCGAGTGGGTGAATGAATCCTTCCCTCCCAACTTGATGGTGATGTAAAGTCCCTCAGAGCTCTTACACCCTCCCCCTTATTACCTACCTCCCTTCTTTATACCTCCTTCCCTTCTTTCTTTATACCTCCTTCCCTTCTTTCTTTATACCTCCTTCCCTTCTTTCTTTATACCTCCTTCCCTTCTTTATTTCTCCCTGTCTGCCTGCCTGCCTGCCTTCCTTCCTCCCTTTCCTTACCTCCTTCCCTTCTTTATTTCTCCTTACCTTCCTTTTTCCCATTTTCTCTCTCTCTCTCTCTCTCTCATACCTCTCTTTGCTTTTTTAACCCCTCCTCTCTCTCACTCCTCTTTGCTTTCTTTATCCCCTCCTTTCTCTCATACCTCTCTTAATTTGCTTCTTTATCCCCTTTTTTCCATTCCATTGCTGCTTCCCCTCTCCCTTCTGTCCCCTCACCATACGTCCCCTCTTTTCCACCCTCCCAACACCACTAAGCCTCATCAGTAAGTGGTGTCAGACCATAGCTTAAACAAGGTGACAGGTGTTGCTGGCAGAACCGTGAGGGGGGATGAAAAAGAGGAGAAGGTGGAGATGAGGAGGAGGAGAAAGATGAAGATGAGGAGGAGTAGGAGTAGGAGTAGGAGTAGGAGGAAGAAGATGAAGATGAGGAGAAGGAGGAGGCGGAGGAAGATGATAAAGAAGATGAGGAGGAGGAGGAGAAAGATGATAATGAGGAGAAAGAAAATAGTAATAAAAATACATGACAACAAGGTTTTAAACATCTGCTTGAGTCGATCCTTCTTCTGTGTATCGAGACTTTTGAAGGCAACTGTACATGCGCGCGCAAAATGGGGTGAGGGTGAGAGTAGCCCAGTGTTTATTTTGGAGGGAGGGAGAAAACAGGCAGAGGGAAGAAGGGGGGGGCGGGGAGGGGAGGGGAGGGAGTCGGAGAGAGAAAGCAGGAAAATGGGAAGAGTCACGATAAATGGTAGGAGGTCAAAGGTCATAAGAGACACACAGACAGACAGACATACATACAGGTAGACATACAGACAGGTAGACATACAGACAGGTAGACATACAGACAGATATATGTACAGACAGATAGACATACAGATAGATAGACATACATACAGACAGACAGATAGACAGACACGCGGACAGGCAAACACACATACAGACAGACACGTACGGAGACATTGACAAGTGAAGGAGGTGAGGAGGGAAATTTTTGTCACGGTAATTTCGTAGTGAATTTTTAGAGGTTTTAAGAATGTGTATGTATGTATGTATGTCTGTATGTCTGCATGGAAGAGTGATAGGGGTGAGAGAATGGATTAAACTTTATGATAGATGAATTGATAAAGTTAATAATTATATAAAAAATGAGTGTGAAACTGTAGACTACACGATAAAATGATGTGTAAATAAGATAATAAAAAGGATAAGTAAAGGATATAGATATTTGTGAATGAGTGTGTGTAATTTTTGAGTTCACGAAAAAGTTGTGTGAATGAGTGTGTATAATTTTTGAGTTCACGAAAAAGTTGTGTGAATGAGTGTGTATAATTTTTGAGTTCACGAAAAAGTTATGTGAATGAGTGTGTAATTTTTGAGTTCACGAAAAAGTTATGTGAATGAGTGTGTGTAATTTTTTAGTTAACGAAAAAGTTGTGTGAATGAGTGTGTGTAATTTTTGAGTTCACGAAAAAGTTGTGTGAATGAGTGTGTGTAATTTTTGAGTTCACGAAAAAGTTGTGTGAATGAGTGTAATTTTTGAGTATACGATGAAACTTTGTGTGAATGAGTGTAATTTTTGAGTATACGATGAA
>JAWZYT010004482.1:30000-42500 GCA_034508575.1 Petrolisthes manimaculis
TAAGGGAAGATTATTTTTGTTATTGGTGAATTAGAAGGTTCGTTGTGATTCCTCCAAACTATGCCATGAAACAGCAGGTCCCCCTACCATAGTAACATTGAGGTGGTGTGTCTGTTTCCTGGCACACACTGGAGGAATCGCTATACTCCATCCAATTCACCAAAAACAGAAAATTAGTCTCCCCTTTAAAAATCCTGTGATCTTTCGTGTATATGAGAATTGGAAGGCTTCTGATTCCTCCAAACTATGCCACGAAACAAGCTCCTTCTATGTAGGTGTGTGTGTGTGTTTCGTGGTAATATTTGTAGGACTCATTTACCTCCAATTTTCCGACTACATCACAGGGTCCCTTCCAAGTCCTCGTATCTTATATTATGAATGAATCTCTATATAGGAACCCAGTGCCGATGTAAGGTCGAACGTGATTGGCTGGAGGTGAAGATGTTGACATAATTATACACCCAGATTTGTCTTGCACTTTCTACTTGTCCAACTGTACATTAGAGAAAAACAAATAAAAAAAATATTCTGTATACTCTTATGCCGAGGTATATAAAATTGTACTGGAAAAAAAACAAAAATATTCTGTATACTCTTATGCCGAGGTATATAAAATTGTACTGGGAAAAAAACAAAAATATTCTGTATACTCTTATGCCGAGGTATATAAAATTGTACTGGTATCTATCGAGTTGGGATTATACTGTAGAGGAATTAGCTGGCCTTCAATTCCCTGCCAACTGATTACCACCTTCATTATTACCTGAGATCATAGAGGGAGACTCCAGATGTAAAGATAACAGTCAAATTTGATGCTTCATGTGGCCAGCTAATGAAAGTGGCGAGGGGAGATGATGCTGGTGGGTTGGTTGGTTGGTTGGTTGATTGGTTTGTTGGTTGGTTGGTTGGTTGTTTGGTTGGCTGGTTGGTTGGTTGGTTGATTGGTTGGTTGGTTGGTTGGTTGGTTGACTATATGGTTGGTTGGTTGGTTGGTTGACTATATGGTTGGTTGACTATATGGTTGGTTGGTTGGTTGGCTGGTTGGTTGGTTGGTTGGTTGGTTGGCTGGTTGGTTGGTTGGTTGGTTGGTTGACTGGCTGTTAGGTTGGTTGGTTGGTTGGCTGGCTGGTTGGCTGCTGACTGGCTGGTTGGCTGCTGACTGGCTGGTTGGCTGCTGACTGGCTGGTTGGCTGCTGACTGGTTGGTTGTTTGGTTGGTTGGTTGGCTGGTTGGCTGCTGAATGGTTGTTTGACTGGCTGTTTGGCTGACTGGCTGTTTGGTTATTGCATGCAAGATTTTTTTTCATTGATTTAATTGCCACATAATATCTGTTATGAACAAATTTCCTTCTTTTTTTCTTCGATATCTTAGAGTAGGTGGGATCGAGGGTTTGGGTACACCGACGCCTACAATTATCAAATATTATTAACTTTGGTGGTCTAATCTGATTCATTGTTTGAAAGTGGTTTTAAAGTTAGGAAGTATTGGCTGCTTGTGTGTTTTCATTGATTTAAGCTTCACCATTACCACTACCAGTACTACCACTACTACTACTACTACTACTACTACTACTACTACTACTACTACTACTACTACTACTACTACTACTACTACTACTATCACATACCTCTCACCACCATCACCACATACCTCTCACCACCACCACCACCACCACCACCATCTTCTCACCACCACCTCCACCACCAAAATCATTACTACACTTCTCTCTCCTTCCTTCCAGCAGTCCAGTTTCCCCCCAGGCATCTCACCCGTGTTCTATTTTATTATGTAACACACCTGCCATATTCCTCCCTCCACACCTGTCAATCCTACTCCCTCCACACCTGTCAATCCTACTACTCCATCCACACCTGTCAATCCTACTCCACACCTGTCAGTCAATCCCACAACTTTCATCTCCAAACACACACACATACACACACACACACACCTGCTTCTCCACACCTGATATATGCACACCTGTCGATGTCATGTTTATTTGTTTATCACCTGTCACTCACTCGCCCCACATTTTCCTTCCGTCTTCTCAGTCTCCTCTTAAGGGGGAAATAATTTTGTGTTGGCAAATGTGGAGCAAAATGAATCCTCCAAATATTCCAAGCAACAATAGAACAACACCACCACCACCATCATCATCACTCTTGCTTGCTTTATTTTCTGATTGTGGTTTCCTGGCACACTTTGGAGGAATCAAGGCACTCCAATGTATAAACAAAAGTGAATGAATTAGTGTATGCTCTTGGTACATTTACAGTGCTTCGATTCCTCCAAAGTATTGCCAGAAAACACACCCATATAAAGAAAAATAATGGTATCCTGTTGCCTGGAATAATTTGGAGGAATCATAATCTCCAAAAAGGTCAGACCTATAACCCTCCCCTTAATTCCGTGTTTCTGGCCTTCTGCTTGTGTCGCCTCAGCCTCACCCAAATCTGTAATTCTGGTCTCGGTACCTTCCCTCGAGAATATCCTCTCATTGGGTATGGAGCCAGAAGTGAATTATTATGCCGGTACATTGGTAGAGGAGGGAGGAGGAGGAGGAGGAGGAGGAGGGAGACACTGGGAAGAAGAGAGGAGAAAGGAGGAGGAAAGGAGGAGGAAGAGGAGGAGGAGGAGGAGGAGGAGGAGGAGGAGGAAGAAGAAGAAGAAGAAGAAGAAGAGGAGGAGAAGTGAATGAAGAATAATTACCAAGAGAAGAGAAACCAGATTGGAAAATGCCTTGTGAAACTTGGCATGTGACAGTGACTTGACACCCAACGGCGATCACTCTCTTTGTCTGTCTGTGTGTGTCTGTATGTCTGTCTCTATCTATCTATCTATATGTCTGTCTATCTATCTCTGACTGTCTGTATCTATATATCTATCTCTGACTGTCTGTATCTATCTATCTCTGTGACTGTCTGTTTCTATCTATCTTTCTGACTGTCTGGTCTGCCTGTCTTTCTGTCTGTCTGTCCTTCTGTCAATCTATCTGTATCTATCTAGTTAGCTAGCTAGCTAACTATCCCTCTGTCTGTCTGTCTGTCTATCTATCTGTCTCTCGAATCCCGTCAAAAGTGAACGAACGAGAAGCCGACCAAATTAATGACAGTCGAGCAGCGAGCGGGGCGAGGCGGGTCGGAAAAAAGTACCAGTCAGTCTGTCCGTATTAAAAAAAAAAAAAAAAAAAAGATTGAGTGAGGCAAAAAAAAAAAAAAAAAAGATTGAGTGAGGCGAAAAAAAAAAAAAGATTGAATGAGGCGGAGAGTCAAAAATGGAGTAATACAATAAGACCAGTTGAAAGAAACCCCAGGCTACAGGCATTATGTCGAAGCTTTTGTGATGACCTCCCCCCGCACCCCCCTAAACCCCCCCCCCTCACTCCCCCCCCCTCACACCCCCCCCTCACTCCCCACCCTCACTCCCCACCCTCACTCCCCCCCCTCACTCCCCACCCTCACTCCCCACCCCCACACACACTACCTTCCCCCCCCCCCCCTTATGTGATATCATTCTGTGTGTGTCAGTGTGTTTTTTTGTTTGTGTTTGTTTGTGTTTCTATGTGTGTGTCTGTGTTTCTGTGTGTATGTGTGTCTGTCTGTGTGTGTCTGTGTGTCTGTGTTTATATGTGTGTGTGTGCCTGTTTGTGTCTGTTTATGTCAGTGTTTGTACTGTGCTAGAAAAAATTCAATTTTCAGTCAAAAAAAATGCTAAAACACGTTTTTTTGGCCCAAAAAGTCGATTTGTGCATGCATCTTCGATACCCGTTTATATCCCAAATTTAGCCTAAAAACACCGAAAAATCGAGTTTTTTGGGTCTCAGAAGCGATTTGTACATGTCTACACTGTTCTAGAAAAAAATCAATTTTCAGGCAAAAAAAATGCTAAAACACGTTTTTTTGGCCCAAAAAGTCGATTTGTGCATGCATCTTCGATACCCGTTTATATCCCAAAGTTAGCCTAAAAACACCGAAAAATCGAGTTTTTTGGGTCTCAGAAGCGATTTGTACTGTGCTAGAAAAATTTCAATTTTCAGGCAAAAAAAAATGCTAAAACACGTTTTTTTGGCCCAAAAAGTCGATTTGTGCATGCATCTTCGATACCCGTTTATATCCCAAATTTAGCCTAAAAACACCGAAAAATCGAGTTTTTTGGGTCTCAGAAGCGATTTGTACATGTCTACACTGTTCTAGAAAAAAATCAATTTTCAGGCAAAAAAAATGCTAAAACACGTTTTTTTTGGCCCAAACACCGGAGAGAGAAAGGGTCATTATTCCTTACCCTTACAAACAGTATCATGTGACTATAGCCTTTAACACCCAGAGACAAAAGGGTCATTATTCCTTACCCTTACAAACAGTAGATGACTCTAACTTAATCACGTGACTGTAGCCTTTAACACCAGAGACAGAAGGGTCATTATTCCATACCCTTACCTAGAATACCTGACACGTGACTGTAGCCCTTAAACACCAAAGCCAGAAGGGTCATTATACCTCGTACAGTACACTAACTTCCCCACGTGACTGTAGCCCTTAAATACCAGAGACAGAAGGGTCATTATACCTCGTACAGTACACTAACTTGTTCACGTGACTGTACATTGACTCGGTGGTGCCTTATATGGAGCTTCAGACGCACCCAGAGGAGATGGACAATATTTAGTTAAACCATCTTTTTCTCTGCCTCTTCCCACCTTAAGAGAAGAGGTGTACGCTCACTCCCTCTTCTGTCCCCATCCCCCACACCCCACACCCCTCTCCTCTCCTCTCCTTTCTCTCTCTCTCCCTCTCTCTCTCCTTTCTTCCCCATCCCCCCCTCTCCTTCTCCCCCCTCCCCTCTCCAGCCTCTCCTTTCTCTGCCATTGTCTCTTTCAACATTTACCACTTGGTCTTGTGTTGGTGTTTTTAAGTTTGGGTTGTGTTGGTGTTGATTTGTTGTGTCTCGTTGGTTGGTTGTTGGCAAGGCATGTAGTAGGCTCAGTACTCACCCACCATCAGTCCTTATCTCTCTCTCTCTGTCTCTATGTAACTGTCTGTCTCTGTCTCTGTTTCTTTCTCTCTGTCTCCCTGTGTCTCTGTGTCTCTCTGTCTGTCTCTGTGTGTCTCTCTGTCTGTCTGTCTGTCTGTCTCTGTGTGTCTCTCTGTTTCCCTCTGTCTCTCTGTCTGTCTGTTTGTATGTCTATCTCTCTATCTCTATCTCTATCTCTGCCTCTGCCTCTCTCTCTCTCTCATACACACACACACACACACACACACACACACACACACACACAACACACAACACACAGACACACAAGCTTCTGTCTCTAGAGTAGATGGCCCTTCTTGGTTGCCTAATTTGCCTGTTTGTATGAGCATTACGTGAGGGCGCATGCGTGTTCCTTTGTGTGTGTGTGTGTGTGTGTGTGTGTGTTGGGGTGGGGTGCCAGGGGGGGGGGGGGGTCTGGTGTTGGTATAGTCTGCATGTACAGTCGGCAGCATAAGTTCGCTTCATTTCCACCTACCTGTTGTAACACTATTTATTTATTTATTATACAGAGATGAGCAACTGAATCCTCCAAACTATTCCAAGCAACAGAACACCATTATATTTGTTCCTTTGGTCCTGTTTCTTGGCATACGTTGGAGGAATCGTGGCACTCCAATGTAACAAAAGTGAATAATTAAGTACCCCCATAATAAAGGACCTGTGATCGTATATGTGAAATTATTGGAGGCTTCTGATTCCTCCTCACAATGCCATGAAACAAACTCCTCCCATATAGGTGTGTGTGTGTGTGTGTGTGTGTGTGTTGTCTAATAGTTTAATGGAAATGTATGTGTGTGTGTGTCCCTGTATGTTTGTGCCTGTGTGTGTGCCTGTATGTATGTGTCTGTCTGTGTGTGCCAGTGTGTGTATGTATGTGTGTCCCTGTGTGTGTGTGCTATCTAAGGGTGTATTGATAATGTATGTATGTGCATGCCTGTATGTCTGTATGTTTGTCTGTGTGTGTGTATGTATGTGTGTATAGTAGTAGCAGCAATGGGTGGCATTTCAAATCAAAATAAATATATCCACCAGAATCTTCACAAAGTAAGTAAGTAAGTAAGTAAGTAAGTAAATAAGTAAGTTAGTAAGTAAATAAGTAAGTTAGTAAGTTAGTAAGTAAGTAAGTAAGTAAGTAAGTAAGTAAGTAAGTAAGTAAGTAAGTAAGTAAGTAAGTAAGTAAGTAAATAAGTAAGTAAGTAAGTAAGTAAGTAGAGTCCATATCATGAGGGAAGGTGAGGATAGTAAATGCACAATCACGTTCAGGTATTCATTCCTCGTTCAAACTCATCTGGAATTTATTTTATTGTTTCTTTTCTTAGTTTTATTTTATTTTATTTTTCTTCTGTTAGTTTTATTTTATTTTATTTTTCTTCTGTTAGTTTTATTTTATTTTATTTTTCTTCTGTTAGTTTTATTTTATTTTATTTTTCTTAGTTTTATTGTTTATTTTATTGTTTCTTCTGTTAGTTTTATTTTATTTTATTGTTTCTTCTCTTAGTTTTATTTTATTTTTCATTTTTCTTCTCTTAGTTTTATTTTATTTTATTGTTTCATTTCTTAGTTTTATTTTATTTTATTGTTTCTTCTCTTAGTTTTATTTTATTTTATTTTTCTTCTGTTAGTTTTATTTTATTTTATTGTTTCTTCTCTTAGTTTTATTTTATTTTTCATTTTTCTTCTCTTAGTTTTATTTTATTTTCATTTTTTCTTCTCTTAGTTTTATTTTATTTTATTTTTCTTCTTAGTTTTATTATATTTTATTTTTCTTCTCTTAGTTTTATTTTTTTATTCTTTTTATTTTTATTTTTTTCATTTTTCTTCTTACTTTTATTTTATTTTTATTTTTCTCGTAGTTTTCTTTTTCTTAGTTTTATTTTATTTGTCTTAGTTTGATTCTTCTTTTCTTTTTTTCTTTTTCTTTTCTTTGTTTTATTTTCCTTCTAGTTTTATTGTTTTATTTTTCTTCGAGTTTTATAGTTATATTTTTCGAAAGTTTTATTTTTCTTCTACTTTTTTCCCTCTTAATTTTATTTTCCTTATGTTAATATTATTTTCCTTATCTTCATAATTTTTCCTTCTATAATTGTGATGAGAGTTTTTGGAGGAGGAAGAGGAGGAGGAGGAAGAGGAGGAGGAGGAAGAGGAGGAGGAGGAGGAGGAGGAGGAGGAAGAGGAAGAGGAAGAGGAAGATTTTACAGGGGCTCTTGTTTAGGTGTGTGTGAGTGTGTGTGTGAGTGTGTATGTAAGTGTTTGTGTAAGTGTGTGTGTGTGTGTGTGTGTGTGTGTGTAAGTGTTTGTAAGTGTGTGTTTGTGAGTGTGTGTGAGTGTGTGTGTGTGTGTTTTAAGGTGCGAATTTATCCTTTGTGTAGAAACGAATAATTCTGGTGGGTGACTTTCTTTACTTTTCATTCGTCCCGCGACAAACCTGAATGACACAACTCAGGTTTTTGTGTGAGGAGGAGGAGGAGGGGAAGAAAGAGGAGGAAGAGGAGAGGGAGAAGAGGAGAAATAGGAGGAGAAGGAGTAGGAGGGGAAGAAGAGAATGAGGAGGAGGAGGAGAAGAGGAGGAGGAGGAGGAAGAGTAGGAGGGGAAGAAGAGAATGAGGAGGAAGAGGAGAAGGAGTAGGAGGGGAAGAAGAGGAGGAGGAGGAAGAGGAGGAAGGAGGAAGAAGAGGAGTATGATGTGCAGAAGGAAAACAGAGGAGGGGAAGAACAGGAGGAGGAGGAGAAGGAGGAAAAAGGAGGAAGAAGAGGAGTAGGATGTGCAGAAGGAAAAAAGAGGAGGGAAAGAACAGGAGGAGGAGTAGGAGGAGGAAGAGAAGTAGGATGTACAGAAGGTGAAGGGTAATCAGGTGTAGCTAGTAGTGTTAATTTATGTAGCGTGAAGGATACACGCACACACACACACACACCTTTATACAACAACATTATTTAGCCTCGCTTTGTGTATCAAGGTTTATTTATGTATTGCCTCTGTGATCTCAAATAAACAGGAAGGAGAAGAAGATGTTTTAAGAAGCGGGTGATTATTATTGCTTCTTGGACTGAAATTATTGCCGCTTCGTTTATACACGCGAGTTTGTGAGTGAAGTTTATGATGCCGCGAAAAAAAAAAAAAAAAAAAAAAGTTAGGTAAATTTCGACTGTTGAAGTTTTGCATACATAATTGTAGTGTACATGTTGCTTACCTGAATGAGAGAAAGAGAGATAGAGAGAGAGGGGGGAGAGGGAGAGGTAGAGGGAGAATGAGAGAGTGAGTGAGAGAATGAGAGAGAGAGAGAGAGGTAGAGAGAGAGAGGTAGAGAGAGAGGTAGAGAGAATGAGTGAGTGAGAGAGAGTGAGAATTAGAGAGTGAGAGAGAGAAGTAGAGTGAGTGAGAATGAGAGAGAGGGAGAAAGAGAGAGAGTGAGAGAGAGAGAGAGAGGTTTGAGAGAGGTGCTTTATTAAATTGGAGTGGTTTTCTCACCGTGACCTGATGAGAGGTTGAACGTCGTGACTCGCAGAGACCTGAGAGGTGTGTGTCTGACCTGTTGAGAGAGAGAGAGAGAGAGAGAGAGAGAGAGAGAGAGAGAGAGAGAGAGAGAGAGAGAGAGATGGGATTGAGATGGAAAGATAGACGAATATGGATGTGAAAATTAAAATAGGAAAATTCATAGATAATATGGATAAATAGATAGATTAATTGAGAAATAGAAAGAGAGAGAGATTGTGTGTGTGTGTGAGAGAGAGAGAGAGAGAGAGAGAGAGAGAGAGAGAGAGATAGTGTGTGTGTGTGAGAGAGAGAGAGAGAGAGAGAGAGAGAGAGATAGTGTGTGTGTGTGAGAGAGAGAGAGAGATAGTGTGTGTGTGTGTGTGTGTGTGTGTGACCTCTGAAGTAGCCCATTCAGTGGAGTGTGTTGCTCAGACGTGTGCAGTCAAACACCATTACTCGCCAGTAGAGAGAGAGAGAGAGAGAGAGAGAGAGAGAGAGAGTGAGTGAGAGAAAGAGAGAGAGAGAGAACCCTTGTGTGATTGTATTATTACTGTCAAATTGCTTCATCAACCTAACCTACACATTTTTTTATTTTTACCCCATCTTCAACTCTTCCCATCCCTATTCATTCTACCTTCCCTCTACCTTCCCTTCCATTCCTTTTCTATCCTATCCTTTCCTTTCCTATCCCTTCTCTTTCATTTCTTACCTTTCCTATTCTATTCTATCCCTTCCTTTTCTTTCCTTTCTCTTCTCTTTCTTTCCCTTCTCTTCTCTTTCTTTCCCTTCCCTTCCATTCCTTCCATTCTCTTCTCTTCTCTTTCTTTCCCTTCTCTTCCATTTCCTTCCCTTCCCTTCCCATCCTATCCTTATCCTTTCCTTTCTATCTATACCCTTCCCTTCACTTCACTTCCCTTAATTTGCCTTGCCACTTTCACTTCATTACAGCCTCACCACACTCACCATCACACCCTCACCACACTCACCATCACACCCTCACCACACTTCTCATTACCCCCCTCACCACACACACTCACCATCACACCAGTTCCTCCTCATAAACTCACTTCCTCTTACTCATCCTTCCTTCCAGCCCATCTCGTGTCTTTACTCATTGCCTCCTTCCTTTACCCATCCATCAGTGTCTCCTCTCTCTCTCTCTCTCTCTCTCTCTCTCTCTCTCTCTCTCTCTCTCTCTCTGAATCTTTGCTGACTCATTTCACTCCCCCCCCTCCTTGTTCCCCCCCATCCTTCTCTCTTATCTCCGCTTCGCTCCCCATCCTCTCTCCATCCTCTCTTCTCTTCTCCTTCCATCCTATCCCCCCTTATCTTCCCTTTTTCCCATCTATCCCATCCCTTCATCCCCTTCTTTCCCATTCACCATCCTTATATACTCTTTAATTTTTTTCCTTTCCCCCCTTTCCTTCCTTCCTTCCTTCCTTCCTTCCTTCCTTCCTTCTTATCCCTGTACTCATCTATCCTATCCATCCCCTTTATTATCCTTCTGTTTCCCTTTCGTCTTTCCCTGCACCTCACCACATCTCTCCCTCCCTCCTTTCTATCTCTCTCTCTCCCTCTCATCTCTCCCCCTCTCTCACTCCCTCATCTCTCTCTTCTCCCCACCCCTCATCTCTCTCCCTCCCCTCCCTCATCTCTCTCCCTCCCTCTTGCCATTCATCTCCCCTCACTCCACGTCTCATCTTTTCTCTTTGACTGTCACCATTGAAGTGATACTGATGATTTACCGCCACTTGGGAGTCAAGGAGTGAATTATTGACCTCCTGATTCATCTTGATACTCGCTCGAATTTCAATAGTTATAGAGAAAAATAGTGATGGATGTACTCCCCCCACCCCCACTCCGCACCCCCCCACCCCCACCCCCTCCCCCATACACACCCCTAACACCACCCCCACCCAACCCAGCTGACGTGTGTTTGTGTGTGTGAATGTGTTTGGGTTCACTTTCGTGTGTCTGTGTGTGTGTGTGTGTGTGAGTGTATTTGTGTGTGTGTGTGTGTGAGTTAGGGTTCGCGTTTGTTTGTTTGTTTGTTTGTTGGTATCCGTTTGTGAGTGTTCGTGTGTATCAAGTCTTATTATAACATTCAAAACCACCAAAAATAAAAATAAAAATATAAGAAAGGGAATGAAAAAAGAAAAACCATGAATCCACTCTTGCATGAATGATGAGTGTGTGGTTTTGACTTGAATGGATCGAGTGTTCATTATTACAGTCAAACCACCTGTAAGAAGTGACTCTCAGCCTTCCCTCTTACAGTTCATATGGCCTGGTTAATGCCCCTTCCCCTTATGGTGATAAATTATATACCAACCTTCTTCTTCTTTATGGATTGGAAAAGAGAAATATTAATTGTTTATTTTTTATTTATGTATTCTTTTTTTTTTTTTTTTTTTTTGCGAAATTTGAATTGGAAAAGAAAAATATCAAATGTGTTTATTTTTTATTTATGTATTTTTTTATTTATTTATTTATTTTTTTTTGCAAAATTTGGATTAGAAATGGGAAATATCACTTCTGTGTCTATATATACTTTTCGTCGAAATATTTTACTCTGGTCTGAAAATATTATCGTTTTCTTTTAAATTTGTGTGGGAAATATTTTACTCTTACATGAAAATATGATTGATTTATGTTGCCTTTTTTTTTTTTTTTTTTTTTTTTTTTTTTTTTTTTGAAAATATCTAGATACATATTTTAATTACTTTGACCAACCTCATTACAATAATAAGAAAGTACAGTTCTATGTAAGATTATTATTACATATATTAAAAAAAAAAAAAAAAAAAATAGCTTAAAGTTCATGGTAGATTTATTGATTTTTTTTTTTTTTTTTTTTTTTTTTTTGTCGAGGGGATAAAAGTTGTACTAATTAGTCTGAAGAATGGTGAAGGGTGTAGAAACTGTATAGTGAAGATTAGGGTGTAGAAACTGTATAGTGAAGATTAGCATGAGTGAATTGAACCACCTGTTGGGAACTTGTTTGCTGGTGTGTGTGTGTGTGTGTGTTTCGTGTTTCTCTCTCTCTCTCTGTCTCTCCCTTTTTCCTTCCCCTCCCCCCTCACTCTTTCTCCTTCCCCCTCCCACTCTCTCTCCCTCCCCCCTCTCTCCCCTGAAACCCCCCACTCTCCTTCACCCTCCCTCCTCCCCCCACTCTTTCCTTCCCCCTCCCCCCTCCCCCCCTCCCTTCCACTCCCACTCTCTCCCCCTCTCTGTGAAGGTGTAGTAATGTAGGCTGGTGTGGAATGAGGGTCGGTGGGGCGTGTCGGCAGATAATACTGGAGGACACGAGGTTAATTTGGCCAGCAACAGACGTCACCCCTTAGCTTTATGGATGGATGGTAGGGTTCAGTGGTCAGGCAGAGAGGCAGAGAGATAGATAGACAGGTAGGTAGACAGAGACAGGTAGGTAGGCAGGCAGAGAGATTGATATGTAGGTAGACAGAGACAGGATGGTAGAGAGATAGATAGGTAGTCAGAGAGATAGATAGACAGAGACAGGTAGGTAGGCAGGCAGAGAGATAGATAGACAGGTAGGTAGACAGAGAGACAGGTAGGTAGGCAGGCAGAGAGATAGACAGGTAGGTAGGTAGGCAGAGAGATAGATAGATAGACAGGTAGGTAAGCAGAGAGACAGATAGGTAGGTAGGTAGGCAGAGAGATAGACAGACAGGTAGGCAGGGTGGTAGGTAGGCAGCAGACAGATAAATAGGCAGACAAACAGACAGGTAGACAGAGAGATAGACATACAGACACAGACAGACAGACAGGTAAGCAGTAACAGACATCATCTCTGAGTTTTATGGATAGAGGAGGCTATAGGGTTTATTTACATCTTGTTTGTTTTTCTTCTCCAGTTCCTCTTTTTTTTCTGCATCTTATTTTCCTCCATATGTTCGAACTCTATTGTCACCCTTTCTATTGAGTCCTTCACCCCTCTCTCTTTCCTTTTCCCCTCTCTCTTTCTTCCCCTCTCTCT
>JAWZYT010004482.1:45000-51529 GCA_034508575.1 Petrolisthes manimaculis
AGGTGAGTAAAGTAAATAAGTAGGGAACGAAGAAAGAGAAGATTGCGAGGAGAAGAGGAAGAAAGGTGAGGACCCGGTCAGCCTTGAAAGCTTTTGTGTTGCTGCAGAAAGAAAGGGAGAAAGAAGAGAGGAAGAGGAGGAGGAGGAGGAGGAGGAGGAGGAGAAGGAGGAAGAGAGAGAGTGGAGAGAGGAAGGAGAGGAGGAGAGAGTGGGGAGTGGGGGAGGGAGAGAGTGGGGAGGGGCTGTAAGTGACAAGTGAGTGTATGGAAGTGACAATGTTAGTTAATTTCCATCTTTATGTCACTTTGTTTATTTGTGTGTGTGTGTGAGAGACAGAGAGAGAGAGAGAGAGAGAGAGAGAGAGAGAGAGAGAGAGAGAGAGAGAGAGAGAAAATTACCCATGCAGTATAATAATGTTAAATATGGAGCAACTGATTCCTCCTAACCATTCCAAGCAACAGACCCACCATTATATATGTTTATTTGTTTGGTTCTGTTTCCTGACATACTTTGAAGGAATCAAGTGTAATTAACCCCTTAAAAGTAGTGATTTATATTGTAGTTATTAAATTATCCATGTATGACAAATGTGTATTGATTCTAATTAAATTATTTTCAGGGAATTATATGGCCTTAAAAAATAAATATGCATTACAATTCTTTTTCTTTTCTTTTACAGGTAAGGAGAGCCTCTGTGTGTGTATGTGTGTGTGTGTGTGTATGTGGGACAGAGACGGGTACCGTAAGTAGTGTACAGATGTCTTATATATTCACTTACTCATCTACATTATTTTTACTCGTCTGTTACTCATTTGATTCAACGTGTCTCAGTTTCCTCATCATATACCTTACCTACTTTATTATTTGGCGAAATTTTGCCAAGTATGTTGCTCTATGATCTTGTGTGTTTGTGGCTGTGGCTTCGCGGTCTACAGGTCGCAATTCTTGTCCGATTTTTGCTGAAATTTTCACCACAGGTAGGCATCAAAATTTCTAGGTCACCTATTGTTTTTCAAGGTCAAAATTATTAAAAAAACTGAAAATTGATAAAACCGCAATAATTTCGGTTGTACAGATCTGATTTTGATCAGACTTTTTCTGTAACCTGCCATGTTCATTTCTGCTTCTGGTGGTACTTGAGCGATGGCCGTATATCTAAAACGCGCGATTTGAGCATGAGGTCTAAAATCAAGGGGTATGAATTTTGCCATACTTTCGCCAAGTCCTCGCTCTACGAGCGAATTCATTCACCTGTTACTCATTTGACTCAACATGCGACGGTTTTTTTCATAATTTATCTCCCTATCTTACTCACCCTGTCTAGTACCTACACCAACCACACATTCACCTGCCTGCCACCTAACACTCCCTCATTCACCTAACACTCCTTCATTCACCTAACAACAACAACAACATTACTACCCAGAGAGAAAAAATAATAATAATAATATAATAATAATAATAATAATAATAATAATAATAATACACGTCATTCATATACACTCCTCGTCATTATAGGGCATGATGATGTGGGTTTGTTTGTTTGTGTGTGTGTGTGTGTTTGGCAGAGTCTGTGTCAGCAACAATGTTTGGTGTTTGGTGTTTGGGGATGATGTTTGTTTCTTTGTTTGTTGTTTAATGATGATATGTTTGTTTTGTGTCACCTTGGAAGAAAATTATGCAAACTCTTAACCATTACCTCTTTCTATCTCTCTTTTTACCTCTATCTTTATTTCTCTTGTTTTTTTTTTATGATTTTTCTTCTCCACTTTTCTGCCTCCATGCCATCACATCACAGAGTTCCTTCTTCTCTTGTATATTGTTATGATGTGGTTGGGAGTGTAATCAGACTTACTAGTGCACCGTCACCTTGAATCCCGAATAATTATAGATGTGTGTGTGTGTGTGTGTGTTGTGTGTGTGTGATTGTGTGTGTGTGATTGTGTGATTGTGTGATTGTGTGTGTGTGAGTATGTATATGTGTGTGTGTATAATATTTGTTTGTGTGTACATTTGTGTGTGTGTGTGTGTGTGTGTGATCGTGTGTGTGTGTGATTGTGTGTGATTGTGTGAGTATGTATATGTGTATGTGTGAGTATGTATTTTTTTTTTGTGTATATGTGTGTATATAATATTTGTGTGTGTGATGTGTGTGTATTTATATATTTGAGTTTTATAATGTACAGTCACGAGTACTAATAAGTATACAGGTGTGTTTCCAATACCTAGAGAACCGTAAATAATAAATACACAATAACATCGTTTAATATTACTAGAAAGAAGTTTTATATAGAAGTTATTATTATTATTATCTTTCCTCTTCACTTTTTTCACTCGGATTCTCTGATCACTCATTTATATTTATCTATCATCTATTTATTATCTGTTATTTTATTTATCATCTATTTATTATCTTATTTTATTTATTTTTTATTATCATCTATTATCATCTTATCATTTTATTTATCTATTATCATCTATTATTTATCAATTATCATCAGTTATATTATTTTATCTTATCTATAATTTTATTTATTATATATTAACATATATTTTATTACCTATTATCATCTATTATTTAGTTTATTATCTATTTTTTTTAAATAGTTATGATTACTGAAATTTTATGTACCAATACTGACAGTGGTTACAAGGAGTTACAAGGAAAAGAAGTACCCTAGGAGACCTTACGATCCATACAAAGAGGGTACCTGTGGGTTTAGTTGTGCAAGTAAGTGACCGTCCTTGAATGTGTCATGTGAAACCACTTGTAACTTGTTGTCTGTGATACTGTTTCTGCTGCTTCTTGTTGTTGTTCTTTTATTACAAATGACAATAACAGTGACCAGATAATTATCAACCAACGTATTGGAATTGTGAAGGCTGTGGTCATTGTTTGTTTTGAATCTGGAGATGATAGGTAGAGGAGGTCTGGGTCTATTTAGTTGTATCTCTGTCTTTGTTTCTCTGTGTCTGTCTCTCTGTGTCTGTGTTTCTGTCTCTCTGTGTCTGTGTTTCTGTCTCTCTGTCTCTGTCTCTCTGTCTCTCTGTCTCTGTCTCTCTGTGTCTGTCTCTCTGTGTCTGTGTCTCTGTCTCTCTGTCTCTGTCTCTCTGTGTCTGTGTTTCTGTCTCTCTGTCTCTGTCTCTCTGTGTCTGTGTTTCTGTCTCTGTGTCTGTCTCTGTCTCTGTCTCTCTCTCTCTCTGTCTCTGTCTCCGTCTCTCTCTCTCTGTCTCCGTCTCTGTCTCTCTCTCTCACTTTCTGTCTCTCCTCTCACTCTCTTTCTCTTTCTCTCAATCTGCTTCTTTTGACGGGATTCTCAGAAAATATTTCATTCTCTCCAAGGAAACGACGACAACAGAGGGGAAAATTCCAATATGAAGTAGGGGGAACTGAGGGGATATGGGGGAGGGGCTTGGGGGGTGGGGTGGGGGGTAGGCCCTTCCTTTCTTATTTTCCCTTCCCTCATTTCCCCTCACCTGCCATTCCCTCCCCTGCCATTCCCTCCCCTCCCTTCCCTTCCCTTCCCTTCCCTTTCCTATCACGGTCACTTCGCTCTTCCCATTCTGCTGACTGCCACTTCCTTATTGCCCACAAATTCCCTGCTCCACGCTACCTCCTCTTCCCAGCCCTCTCTCTCTCTCTCTCTCTCTCTCTCTCTCTCTCATAATCAGCTACAGAGTGTATAAGGGTACACACTATACACGTTGGTTAAATGGAAATATCTTCACAATACTCACCTACAAAACTGAAAACACCTACATTTACAATAATAAGAAGTCGTGATGTGATACCAGATTATTTCCACTTGGGAAAGTATTTAGTCGCCTTAGGAAAATATTTTGTAGGGAAATAATGAGTTTGCAGCTATCCTTACCACAGGGAATACTTGCATACTTCTATAGGGTTATATCAGACAAACGCTTCCTTAGCCCACATCAATATGGCCAACTGACAGTTCAGTGGCTTCAAATCCACGCGGCTGAGGGCCTCTCCACTCCTTATACCTCCATGCTGCTCTCAACCCTATGCCACGTCCCAGCCCATGGAGTTAGAATGTCCCAGCCTCCTTCCCTCCCTTCCTCCCTCCCTCTCTTTCTCTCACCACCCGTTCATCCTCTCTCCCACACCCCTCATCACCACTCATTACCCTCTCATCTCCCCCTTCCTTTCCTCAGTCAAAATACACCCTCGTCCCTCACCTCTCTTTCACACACACATACTCCATTTTCATTTTTAGCCAATTATTTGTAAATGTATATTTTCAGCCCATGACTGCCCGTTTCTCTGAATAAACCGTTTATTATTAGTATTATAATTATTATTACACACACACACACACACACACACACACACACACACACACACACACACACACACACACACACACACACACACACACACACACACACACACACACACACACACACACACACACACACACACACACACACACACACACACACACACACATACTCACTCATTTATTTTCTTACGCACACATACCTATTCACACATACCCAAAACACACACACACACACACACAGACACTCCCTCCCTCTCTCTCACATACATACACACATTATTTTCCTTCACCCACAATCTCTCTCTCTCTCTCTCTCTCTCTCTCTCTCTCTCTCTCTCTCTCTCTCTCTCTCTCTCTCTCTCTCTCTCTCTCTCTCTCTCTCTCTCTCTCTCTCCTCTCTCTCTCTCTCTCTCTCTCTCTCTCTCTCTCTCTCTCTCTCTCTCTCTCCGTCTTATGAGCTTTCCTCCGGTGTGGTTGAGGTGCACAAACATTAACAGTAATTTGTGTAGGTAGATTGCTTCGTTGGTTCCCGCTGTGACGCACTCCACCTCCTCACACTCCTTCACCATCCACCAACATTTCTCTCCAGCACTCACTCCTCCTCCTCCTCTTCCTCCTTTCCTCCTCCTCCTCTTCCTCCTTCCTCCTCTTCCTCTTCTTCCTCACACTCCTTCACCATCACCAACATTTCTCTCCAGCACAGACACCTCCTCCTCCTCCTCCTCAACCCTCCCCTTCTCTTGTTCCTTTGCCTTTTCCTCTTCCTTTTCCTCCTCCAACTCCTCTGCCCAGCCACCCTTGTTTTTACTCCTTCCTCGCTGCATAACTGTACGTGTGGGTTAATTTGGGTATATTCTATGTGCATGGTGGATATATTTGGGCAGACAGGGCGGACATAGATAGACAGGGAAGCAGACAAACACACACACACACAGACACACAAACAGACAGACAGACACACAAACAGACAGACAGACACAGGAAGTAGGCAGACAGACACACACAGACACATACACACACACACAGACACACAGACAGACAGACACACAGACACATACATAAAGACAGACAGGTTCTTCAAGTGTCTATGTATGTATGTATGTATGTATGTAGACTGTGTTGTGAGGAGAGAGGCCAGAGTTACAGTGGTATCATCAAAACAAACATTGGAGGTTTGGGAGTCCTTCAAACATTGCACGAACACCACCTATATGGAAGGAGCGTGTTTCGTGGCATAGTCGGGAGAATCAGAAAGCCACCAATTCCTGTACACAATTACAGGGTCCTTAATTATGGGGATGTATGTACAGTGTTGGGTTAATCTGGAGTAACCGATTCCTTTTAAATATTCCAAGCAACAGAACACCATTATATATATTTGTTGTTTGTTAATCTGGTCCTGTTCCCTGGCATGCTTTGGAGGAATCAAGACTCCCAATGAACCAAAAGAATTCTACACCCTTAAAGTTGGCATCCCGGTAATAAAATATGAAAATTAAAGTACAGTAATTCCACTAGTTATTTTTTTCTTTTAGTTTATAATACTTGGTACTCAGAATTGGGATATGTGAATGGTACTCTGAATAAGTGGATGAGTGTGTGGGGGTTACGGGGAGGGTACGAGGGACTGATTAGGAGGAAGGGGGTCGACAGGGAGGGACAGGGAGGAGGGGGACGGAGAGAAACCACATAGAGGAAGGGGGTCGGCAGGGAAGGGCAAGATAGGAGGAGGGGGCCAAATGGGATGGGATAGAGAAGGAGAGGGCCAAGTGGGATGGATAGAGAAGGAGGGGGTCGGCAGGGAGGGGACATCATAGGAGGATGGGGCCAAGTGGGATGGATAGAGAAGTAGAGGGTCGGCAGGGAAGGGTGAGATAAGATGCAGGGGGCCAAGTGGGGATGGGTAGATAAGGAAGGGGTCGGCCTGAATGAACAACGTGGGGGTCAGACAGTAAAGGGTCACTCATCACACTCCGGGAAGGTCACCTGGCGAGAGGTCTACACACCAACGCTGTACACGGTGATATATTAATCGTTTGCTATATAGGGGGTACATTCTGGTGGTGGTGGGGAGTAGAGTTATATACAGTAGGGGGTATAATGTAGTGGGAGGGTGTATGTAGGTGTGGAGTAAATACCTTTCTATGCACACTGGTATCCTCCACATAACCACTAAAATGGGCTTCACTTCTCAACTGTTCCCCTTTTTTTGTTGTTTATCTGTT